>JAPFQT010001005.1:0-29607 GCA_027627225.1 Congeria kusceri | reverse complement strand
GATCGAAGGAGCCGGGATAAAGCGCAATGCGGGGCATACGCTCCCTCTAACCTGCCCTGCCCGGCCCGGCAAGGTTCCCCAGCCTCAGACCCCGACGACCAAAAATCGAATTTTCTTTGTCAAATTAATCGCTTACGCCACCGTTACGGGTTTTCCCGCGGGGTAATCATTGTTTCATCGCGGCCGTCGGCACGAAACAAATCGGACGCCGGACGAAACCATTTTTCACATTGGAGAAGGCGTCCCGAAACCGGCCTTGGTTACTAGGAGGTAACGAAACGACGGGCCGCGAAGGCCCATGACAGGGGACCGTCATGATCAAGGCAATTTCTGCGATTGCCATTGCTGCGTTCATCGCCGCCGCGCTTACCGTTCTTCCCGGATTTGCCCCGCAGGTCGCAGCCAGCGAGCCGGTCGCGCTCGCCAAGAGCGATCGTCTCGACATCAAGCAGGTCGGCCGCGACTGCTCGCAGCAGGCCTGGCCGAATTTCGAAGCCTCGTGCCTGCGCACCGTCGGCACCAAGAAGGTCGTGCGTGAAGCACGACTGGTAACCGCCGACCGCACGCCGTAACGCGCCAAATTTCCCCAAGCCTCCACGTTGCTCCAAGTCGAAATCCCCGGGATACCCCCGGGGATTTTCGTTTTCGGGGCAAAAAACGGCTTCAGGGTGCCGGCGTCCGGTAGAGCGTCTTGCCGCTGACTTTGATCTCGACATCGATCAGGTACTTTTTCACCCCTGCAGGGTCGATATCGACGCCGAGGCCGGGCGCATCGGGAGCGGAGATCTCACCATCGCCATTCCGCTCCAACGGCGTAGCAACGAACGCGAGGGCCACCGGCTTCGGCGCCGCGGGATACTCGCAGATGCGATGATCTGCGAACCCGGCATAGGGCTGCAGCGAGGCCGACAGAGCGAGGTGCGAGGTGAAAGTGTGGTTGGACATAGGTGACGCCTCGCGCCGCCGCATAGTCCGCCACCCATTTCGCGGGGCCGATGCCGCCGATGCGCCCGCAATCGATCTGCACGAAGCCGACGCCGCCGTAGTCGATGAGATGCCGCGCCATGTGCGTGTCGTGCGCGCCTTCTCCGCCGGCCAGCTTTACGGTCCTGCATTTCTTCGCGAGCGCGCCATAGCTTTCATAGGCGGCGGCCGCGAACGGCTCTTCAAGCCACACCGCGCCTGCCGCTTCCAGTGCGGGCAGTCGTTCGGCGGCGCGGGCGACATCTTCGATGAAGATCTGGCCGACATCGACGAGCAGGATACCGTTCTTGCCCAGCCTCTCGCGCGCCGCAGCGAAGTGATCGGCATCCTCCCTGGCTGCGCCGCGTCCGATCGGACCCCAGCCGAACTTGGCGGCCTTGAAACCTTCGGCGATCGACTGCTTTGCAATCGCCAGCGTCTCCTGCGGCGTGTCGCCGAACAGGCGCGAGGCGTACGGCACTTTCGGCACGGATCGCTTGTACCCGAGCAGTTTCCACACAGGTTCGCCGCGCGCACGGCCAAGCAGGTCCCACATGGCCATCTCGACACCGGACATGGTATGGGCCGCCTGCAGCAGGTCCATGCTGTCATAGGCGACCTGCTTCGACATGCGAGCGATATCGTCGGGGCCGCTAAGGGTTTGCCCGAGGATCGATGCGCCGACGGGACGGCACACGCCGTGCGACATCGGACAGACGAACGCTGCGATCGAGGGCAACGGTGCCGCCTCACACTCGCCCCAACCCTCGTGCCTGCCCGCATGCACCCGCACGAGCAGCGCGTCCTGGCTGCCGTCGGCTTCGGTGGTCACGGCCGGCATGGAGACGTAGAAGAAGTCGACCGCGTCGATTTTCATTGGGTGTCTCGCCTTAGATCACTGGTGACGAGGGCCTCATAGCCGACCCTCTGGCGCGAAATCAGCGCTTCGGGCCGCGGCCACGTGGCGCGTCCCGCGTTGTGATCCATTCGCGCGAGGCCCGGGAACGCTCTGAATCTCCAATCTCATGGCACCTTGGTCTTCACTTATCGCCGATAAGTTCCGCGCATCGGCGAAGGTCGGCGATCTGCTCCGGCGTCAACGCGCGCTTGGGGACCATGTTGAACAGGCGTGGCGCCTGATAGAAGGTGAAAATTCGCTCATCCTCGCGCCATTTCAAGTAATCGCTCCACGCTACGCGCCACTCGCCACTTTCGCTCGCCGCCGTCATTCCAGCCTCCGACCAGGAATAGATGCAGGGCTGGTGGAGAGTCTTTTGCTTTTGATAAGTCCCGACGCGTTGAATTGGAATGAACAGGAAATATTTCGCAACGAACAGGATCAGGGGGAACGCCGCAAAGCACGCGCTCAACGCAATCATTCCAATCGCATTCCACCGGTCAATATAGACGACCCACATGCAGGTGAGATAGGCCGCGAACCACATCGTAAAGGCCGCGATTGCGCGCCCGCGCGTCCTTAGGTGGTGCAGGTAGTGAAGACGGTTGGCCGCCACATAGTCATCGGCAGTAAGGGTCAGCGTTTCTTGTGGTGCCTTGATGGCGGACCGCGTTAGTTTCCGTTCTCGCCATTGCCGTTATCTTCCTCGCCGATGTGCTCGACCGAGACGACATGTTCGTCTTCCGCCGTGTCGAACACGATCACGCCCTGGGTGGAGCGGCCGGCGATGCGGATGTCCTCGACCGGGCAGCGGATCAGCTGGCCCTTGTCGGTGACCAGCATGATCTGATCGCTGTCCTCCACGGGGAAGGACGCCACCAGATTGCCGTTGCGGTTGTTGACGCTCATCGCGACGATGCCTTTTCCGCCGCGGCCGGTGGTGCGGTACTCGTAGCACGAGGTGCGTTTGCCGTAACCGTTGACGGACACGGTGAGCACCACCTGCTCCTGCGCCGACATCTCGACATAGCGTTCCTGCGAGATCTGCGCGGCGTCGGAGGCCTCCTCGGTCTCGGCCTCGACCTCCTCGGCCCCGCCTTCGCCGGCCATCGCGCGGCGCATCTTCAGGTAGGCCGAACGCTCGTCGGAGGTCGCTTCGACATGACCGCAGGATGGCGAGCGAAATCAGCTTGTCGCCTTCGGCAAGCGCAATGCCGCGCACGCCATCGAGGTACGGCCGGTAAAGACGCGCACATCGGTGACCGGGGAAACGGATGCATTGGCCGCCGGCGGCCGGTGGAGCAGCACGTCGTCGCGCTCGGTGCAGATCTGTACGTCGACGATGGATTCGCCATCCTCCAGCTTCATGGCGATGATGCCGGAGCGGCGGACATCGACGAAGTCGGAGAGCTTGTTGCGGCGGACGGTGCCGCCGGTGGTGGCGAACATCACGTCGAGATTGCCCCAGGAGGATTCGTCCTCCGGCCAGCGGCATGATGGTGGTGATGCGCTCGCCCTGCTCCAGCGGCAGGATGTTGATCAGCGCTTTGCCGCGCGCGTTTCGGCGCCGCCATCGGCCAATCGCCAGACCTTTTCCTTGTAGACTTGGCCGCGCGAGGAGAAAGAACAAGACCGGCGTATGCGTGGAGGCCACGAACAGGCGGCTGACAAAGTCCTCGTCGCGGGTCTGCATGCCGGCGCGGCCCTTGCCGCCGCGGCGTTTGCGCCCGATAGGTGGACAGCGGCACGCGCTTCACATAGCCGGCATGGGAAAACGGTGACGACCATGTCCTCGCGCTGGATCAGGTCCTCGTCCTCGACCTCGCCTTCCTGCTCGATGATCACGGGTTTTTCGCGGCGTGGCGAACTCGGACTTCACGTCGGCGAGTTCGGTCTTGATGATGGCCTGCACGCGGGCGCGCGAGCGCAGGATATCGAGGTAATCGCCGATCTCGAGCTTGAGCTTGTCGAGTTCCTCGGAAATCTCCTCGCGGCCGAGCGCCGTGAGCCGCTGCAGGCGCAGATCGAGGATCGCCTTGGCCTGCTCCAGCGACAGCCGTTGCCGTTGCCGTCGGGATTGAGGCGATGGCGGGGATCGTCGATCAGCGTGATCATCGCGGCCACGTCCTTGGCCGCCCAGTCGCGCGACATCAGGATGTCCCCGCGCCGTGTTCGGATCGGGCGAGGTTTCTGATGACGCGGATGATCTCGTCGATATTGGCCACCGCGATCGCGAGGCCCACCAGGATATGGGCGCGGTCGCGCGCCTTGTTGAGCAGGAATTTGGTGCGGCGGGTGGACGACCTGTTCGCGGAAGGCGATGAAGACCGTGAGCAGGTCCTTGAGATTCATCACCTGCGGCCGGCCGCCGTCCAGCGCCACCATGGTTGGCGCCGAAGCTCGTCTGCAGCGGCGTGAATTTGTAGAGCTGGTTCAACACCACGTCGGGCACGGCATCGCGCTTCAGCTCGACGACAACCCGGAAACCGTCGCGGTCGGATTCGTCGCGCAGGTCGGAAATACCCTCGATCTTTTTCTCGCGCACCAGCTCGGCGATCCGCTCCACCATGGTGGCCCTTGTTCACCTGGTAGGGAATTTCCGTGATGATGATCGCTTCGCGATCCTTGCGGATGGTGTCGATCGAGACCTTGCCGCGCATCATGATCGAACCGCGGCCGAGATGGTAGGCGGCGCGGATGCCCTGGTGGCCGAGGGATGATGCCGCCGGTCGAAAATCCGGGCCCGGCATGATCTTGATGAGGTCGTCGATGCCAAGCGCGGGGTTGTCGATCAGCGCGTGGGCAGGCGTCGATGACCTCGCCGAGATTGTGCGGCGGAATGTTGGTGGCCATGCCGACCGCGATGCCGCCGGCGCCATTGACCAGCAAGTTGGGGGAATTTCGCCGGCAGGACCGACGGCTCTTTCTCCTGGCCGTCATAATTCGGCTGGAAGTCGACCGTGTCCTTGTCGATGTCATCGAGCAGATGCTGGCGCGATCTTGGTGAGGCGCGATTCCGTGTAGCGCATCGCCGCCGGCATATCGCCGTCGACCGAAACCGAAATTGCCCTGGCCGTCGATCAACGGCACGCGCCATGGAGAAATCCTGCGCCATGCGCACCAGCGCGTCATAGACCGACTGGTCGCCATGCGGATGGTATTTACCGATGACGTCGCCGACGGTGCGCGCGGGACTTCCGGTAGGCCTTGTTCCAATCAAAGCCGTTTCTCGTGCATCGCATAGAGGATGCGCCGATGCACGGGTTTGAGACCGTCCGCGGGCATCCGGCAACGCACGCGCCACGATCACGCTCATGGCGTAATCGAGGTAAGAGCGCTTCATCTCGTCGAGGATGGATACCGGACGAATATCGGTTGGCGCCGGCGGCTCGCCCGGGTTTGTCGTCTTCGGGTTCGGACAAGGGCAAATCCGTGCGTTCAGGGCGTCAGAATCATATAGCCGATCTGAGCGCTTCAAACCACCTTTAAAGCCCTGTGGGAAGCGCTTTTTCCCTTCGTTTTTTTCATGGACTTAGGAGCTGGGGCGGGCGGCCTTAAAGCGTCCCCTGAAACCGCGATCCGGGAAGCCGAAAAACAGCCCCGTTTCAAGGTCCGAAAACCGCAAGCATGCATGATCCGCCCGGGCATGAATGCGAAGAAGAAACCCGCGATGATCAGGGCACCGCCGAAAATCGAGATCATCGTGATCCGGTGGCCCCGGACATTGTGGCGGCGGGCGTACCAGACGCCCAGGACCAGCATGACGGATGAGAAGATTGACAGCAGGTGGATGGGGCTCCAAGGACCGACGACGCGCAGCTCTTGGATCCCAAACGAGGAGCCCGCCACAACCGCCATCAGTACCACCCATACCCACCCAAGTGTCCGGTGTGGCAACGTGCCCTTGGGCGCGGCGATCTGAACCGCGCCAAGCACAAAGGCGGCCATCGCTGCGAAAGCATGGATGCGGATTTCGGGCGCGGCACTCAACAGCGGTGCGAGCGACATTTCAAACTCCCTTCGAGGAGCGATCGCCGGGGCGACGATGTATGGAACACCGTCGTCAAATGGAGAGCATCTACATGAGTTCGGGCGTGCGGACCTCCTTCGTCCCCGACGCGGAAAGCCGACGGAAATGAAGTTCGGCTTAGGAGGATTCGGCTAATGCCGTCAGAGCGGGGGTATCAGAACGGGATATCGGTCGTTCATGTCACCGTTGCGCGAGCCACCGCCGGCAGCCACACGGCGCGGGGCCGGGCTGGAACTGCCGAAGTCCTGGCTGCCCTCGTCGGCACCAAAGCTGCCGCCGCCCCCGCTGCGGCCCTTCCAGCATCGTGAGGTTCGAGTTGAAGCCCTGCAGCACGACCTCGGTCGAATACTTCTCCACCCCGGCCTGATCGGTCCATTTTCGGGTCTGCAACTGGCCCCTCGATATACACTTTCGCGCCCTTCTTCAGGTATTGTTCGGCGACCTTGCACAGCCCCTCGTTGAAGATCACGACGCGGTGCCACTCGGTCTTTTCCTTGCGTTCGCCAGTGGCTTTGTCGCGCCAGCTCTCCGAGGTCGCCACGCTCAGATTGGCGATCGGCCCGCCCGTCCTGGGTGCGCCGGATTTCCGGATCCTTGCCCAGATTTCCGACAGGATCACCTTGTTCACACTTCCAGCCATCGCCGCTCTCCACACTTCCAAATCACTGGTCGAGCCGGGTTGCCACCCCTCAAGGCCGCCTCGCCGCTCCGATCCGCCGAGCTATACGCTTAACAGCGCGGATTTCGCTGAGGTCCCCGCCGGCACGCCCCGGTTATCCACATATAGCACTGCTTGCCTCGATGTTCCAGTTTTGTTCACCGTTGGGCAGACCGCTGTACCCATTGCCTCGTCTCGGCGGCGCTATCGAAGCCGGACGGAGCCCGTGGGCGGTCGAATTTCTAAACAAATCATTAGCTTGCCGTCCCCTCACTTCGTTTGCCGAGTGTTGCATTTGGGAGACGGTATCTGGCGATGGAATCCTGTAAATTCAGCAGTGGATGGACTAGTCGCTCGCGCCAAAACCGCTTCGGGACCAACGGAAGCGGAAAAGAACCGGAGAGAGAAATGAAGAAGCTTATGTTGGGTATTGTCGGCGCGATTGCGCTGGCTACTCCTGCTTCTGCCGCAGATCTCGCTGCACGCCCTTACGCCAAAGCGCCTGCGATGATCGCGGCCGTGTATGACTGGAGCGGCTTCTACATCGGCGCCAATGGCGGCTGGGGTTCGAGTCCGCAAGTGCTGGGATTTGCAGAACGGCGCCGGCGTGTTTGTCGCGAGCGAAGGTTGTCACGATGCCACCGGCGGCGTCGCCGGCGGCCAGATCGGCTATCGCTGGCAGGCCGGCACCTGGGTGTTCGGCGTCGAGGGCCAGGGCAATTGGGGCCGATCTCAAGGGCCGGCAACATCAGCCTCGTTGCTCCCGGCTTTACCAATGAATCGACGATCGGCGCATTCGGTCTCCTCACCGGCCAGATCGGCTACGCCGCCAACAACGTGCTGCTCTACGTCAAGGGCGGTGCGGCGGTCACCGACGATCGCTTCCGCTCCTTCGTCACCGGCACCAATGTCCCTTGCCGCCAACACCATCAGCGACACCCGCTGGGGGCGCCGTGGTCGGCGCGGGTATTGAGTTCGGCTTCACCCGAACTGGTCGGCCGCCATCGAATACGATCACCTGTTCATGGGTAACCGCACCTACAATTTCACCAATAACGGCGTGGCCGGCGCGGCTGGCACATTGTTCGCGCAGGATCGCATCAAGCAGGACGTCGATCTCGGTCACCGTCCGCGTCAACTATCGCTGGGGCGGCCCGGTCGTCGCCAAGTACTGAACTTCGTCAAGTCTCTTTCGCCTGAAGGCCGGGCCTCGCCGCCGGCCTTTTTGTTTGGCCGTTGACAACGCGCCTTCGCGAGGCGCTGCTGCCGCCACACCGCAAACTAACCGTTGATGATTCCCACGCGGCACTGGAAAATGCCGCCCGTTCTTCCTACGTTCCGGCATGCCCTTTGGCGTCCTGAGCCCGGAACAGCCGGATGCGCGCCCGAACAAATGCGGCGCGGCTACTGCGCCTGGGAATGCCGATATGGATGAAGTGCTCCGCGCCAAACGCCAGCAGAACGCGCCCTCCTCGCGCGCCATTACCATTCGCGGCGCGCGCGAGCACAATCTGAAAAAACATCGACATCGAGATTCCCCGCGACAGGCTCGTGGTGTTCACGGGCCTGTCCGGCTCCGGCAAATCCTCGCTCGCCTTCGACACCATCTATGGCCGAAGGCCAGCGCCGCTATGTGGAATCGCTTTCGGCCTATGCGCGCCAGTTTCTGGAGATGATGCAGAAGCCCGATGTCGACCAGATCGACGGCCTGTCGCCGGCGATCTCGATCGAACAGAAGACGACCTCGAAAAACCCCGCGCCTCCACCGTCGGCACCGTCACCGAAATCTACGACTACATGCGCCTGCTGTGGGCGCGCGTCGGCGTGCCCTATTCGCCGGCCACGGGTTTTGCCGATCGAGAGCCAGGTGGTCTCGCAGATGGTGGACCGCGTGCTGGCGCTGCCGGAGGGCACCCGCCTCTATCTGCTGGCGCCGGTCGTGCGCGGCCGCAAGGGCGAATACCGGAAGGAGCTCGCCGAATACCTCAAGAAGGGTTTTCAGCGCGTCAAGATCGACGGCGCGTTTCCATGAGCTTGCGAGCGCGCCGACGCTGGACAAGAAATTCCCGCACGACATCGACGTCGTCGTCGATCGCATCGTGGTGCGCCCGGATATCGGCCAGCGCCTCGCGGAGAGCTTTGAGACCGCGCTGAAACTCGCCGAAGGCCTTGCCGTGATCGGAATACGCCGATGCGCCCGGCCGCCGCGGCCGAAGACGGCAAGAAAAAGACCGCAAAAATCCACGACAAGAGCGGGCCCGAGCGCATTCTGTTCTCGGAAAAATTCGCCTGCCCCGTCTCCGGCTTCACCATCCCCGAGATCGAGCCGCGGCTGTTTTCCTTCAACAACCCCTACGGCGCCTGCCCGACCTGCGGCGGCCTCGGCGTCGAGCAGCATATCGATGAGGACCTCGTCATTCCCGACAAGGAGGTGGACGCCTGCGCAAGGGCGCCATCGCGCCCTGGGCCAAATCGTCCTCGCCCTATTACCTGCAGACGCTGACGGCGCTCGGCAAGCACTACAAGTTCACGCTCGACACCCCCTGGAAGGAACTGACGAAGAAGGTGCAGAACGTGCTGCTGCACGGGCTCCGGCGAGGAGGACATCAAATTCTCCTACGAGGACGGCGTGCGCTCATATGACACCAAGAAGCCGTTTGAGGGCGTCCATCACCAATCTCGAGCGCCGCTACCGCGAGACCGAAAGCGAAATGGGCGCGCGAGGAACTGGCCAAGTATTTTTCCGACGTGCCCTGCGCCGGCTGCAACGGCCATCGGCTGAAGCCGGAGGCGCTGTGCGTCAAGATCGGCGGAAAGCATATCGGCGAAATCTCCGAACTCTCGGTCCGGCGCGCCGGCGAGTGGTTCGAGAGCGTGCCATCATCGCTCAACGCCCAGCAGAACGAGATCGCCGGCCGCGTGCTCAAGGAAATCCGCGAGCGCCTGACCTTCCTGCTCGATGTCGGCCTCAACTATCTCACCCTGTCCCGCGCCTCCCGGTACGCTGTCCGGCGGTGAAAGCCAGCGCATACGGCTAGCCTCGCAGATCGGCTCGGGGTTGACAGGCGTGCTCTATGTGCTGGACGAGCCGTCGATCGGTCTGCACCAGCGCGACAATGCCCGCCTGCTCGACACGCTGAAGCGACTCCGCGACCTCGGCAATACCGTGATCGTGGTCGAGCATGACGAGGACGCCATCAGGCTTGCGGATTACGTGCTCGACATCGGCCCCGGCGCCGGCATGCATGGCGGCCATATCGTGGCTCAGGGCACGCCGGCCGACGTCATGCGCCATCCGGAGTCGCTGACCGGCAAAATACCTCACCGGCGAACTGGCGGTCGCCATTCCGGAGCGCCGGCCGCCGAACCATCGCCGCACCATCAGGGTGGTCAACGCCCGCGGCAATAACCTCAAAAACGTCACGGCTGAAATCCCGCTCGGCCTGTTCACCTGCGTCACCGGCGTGTCCGGCGGCGGCAAGTCGACGCTGCTGATCGACACGCTCTACCGGGCGATTGCGCGCAAGCTCAACAACGCCAGCGAGGGCGCCGCGCCGCACGACCGCATCGAAGGGCTCGAGCACATCGACAAGATCATCGACATCGACCAGTCGCCGATCGGCCGCACCCCGCGCTCCAACCCCGCGACCTATACCGGCGCCTTCACCCCGATCCGCGAATGGTTTGCGGGCCTCCCCGAAGCGAAGGCGCGCGGCTACGAGCCCGGGCGCTTCTCCTTCAACGTCAAGGGCGGCCGCTGCGAGGCCTGCCAGGGCGATGGCGTCATCAAGATCGAGATGCACTTCTTGCCCGACGTCTACGTCACCTGCGACACCTGCAAGGGCAAGCGCTACAACCGCGAGACGCTGGAGGTTCTGTTCAAGGGCAAGAGCATCGCCGACGTGCTCGACATGACCGTGGAAGAGGCCGCCGACTTCTTCAAGGCCGTGGCCGCGCGTGCGCGAAACTTTTAATACCCTGCGGCGCGTGGGCCCTGGACTATATTCACGTCGGCCAGCAGGCCACCACGCTGTCCGGCGGCGAGGCCCAGCGCGTCAAACTGGCAAAAGAGCTGTCCAAGCGCGCCACCGGCCGCACGCTCTATATCCTGGACGAGCCGACGACGGGGCTTCACTTCCACGACGTCAAGAAACTGCTGGAGGTGCTGCACGAGCTGGTCGCCCAGGGCAACACGGTGGTGGTGATCGAGCACAATCTCGAAGTCATCAAGACCGCCGATTGGGTCATCGACCTCGGCCCCGAAGGCGGCGACGGCGGCGGCGAAATCGTCGCCTGGGGCCCGCCGGAAGACATCGTGAAGGCGCCGCGCAGCTACACCGGCAAATTTCTGGCGCCGGTGCTGAAGAAGGGCAGGCGGCAAGCCGAGGAAGACGAGCGGGGCGAGCGAGGCGGCGGAATAGCCTTAAGAGGCAGGGGTATGGATGAGCCTTTCCACTCTCAACTTTGAGAATATCGCGGAAGCGAACTTAGTCGAACAGATTTCCTCAGGTGTCCCCGAGGGGGGTGCTTGTTGACTACAAGAAAGCCATGTACGGCGGCAGCGATTCCGAGATTAAGGAGTTTCTCAAAGATGTTTCCTCTTTTGCGAATACGGCCGGCGGGCATCTGATCATAGGGATGGACGAAATCTAGCGGAATCCCCACGGCTATTTCGCCGCTAAATGGAGATGTCGATCGCGATTTGCAGCGGTTGGAGAACCTAGCGCGTGATGGAATTGAACCGCGCATCGCAGGATTACAAATGCGATCCCTGCCAATCAGTGGCGGCGGTTATGTGCTATTGCTTCGGATCCCAAAGGAGTTGGTCGCCTCCTCATAGAGTTAGTGCTCGTAACACGAACCGTATCTATGGCCGCAATTCTGCCGGCGCTTATGAATTTAGCGTCGAAGGACTTCGGGTCGTTTTTTACATCTGCCGCGAACGTCTTGGACCGCGTGCGTATGTTTCGGGCCGAACGCCTTGCTCGAATCGAATCTGGTGACGCTATCGCGCCACTTGCAAAGAACAATGGACGACTGGTCGTTCACCTTGTACCCACTTCTGCCTTTGGCTAAGCAGCCAAATTGCCCCTGGGAAGGCGTACGAAGCGAGCGAATTGCTGCGCCCCTTGGAAGGTATGGGGTACTCGCCGCGGATAAATTTTGATGGATTTGTAAACTTGAACACCGGAAGTGATGGTTTGTGTTGGTCATACACGCAGCTATTTCGAAACGGAGCGATCGAAGCTGTAATGGTTCGCGTTCTGAATGATCGCCAGTTCATTCCAGCACTCGCATTTGATCAATGGATTTTCGAAAGACTGGAGGCGTATCTTTCTGCCCTACAAAAGTTATCTGTGCCTCCGCCAATCATTCTGATGATTACATTGCAAGGCGTTCGTGGGAGCTCGACTTGGTGTTGGAACGGATACTTGGGAAGAACCTACAAAGATTGAACGTGACGTGCTTGAGTTACCGGAATGTATAATCGAACAGTACGGCTCTAACGTCGACTACCAGCGCGCGGCACGCCCGGCCTTTGATGCACTTTGGAATTCTGGAGGGTTCTTCCGATCCAAGCATTTTGACGAGTCGGGACAGGTGGGTGCCGCCTCGGCGCTGACTCAACCCTGCTTTCTCGCTACCTCCGATCTCGAGAACTCGCCTTTGCCCCGGCACTCTGTAAGAAAACTAAGAGTTCGATTCGCCTTCTGCACACAAACGCACGACTTCCAACCGCGCACTCTCATGAGGCGGCCATGCGAATTCGCTATTCTTTCTCCGGCATCCTCTTGCTTATCGCCCTAGCGGCGCCGGCCGCCGCGCAGCCACAATCCCCCACCCCCTGGGACCATGCCCCAAGTCAGCGCGCTGCCCCGCGATGCGCGCAGCCAGCTCATTCGCGACGGCCGCGACCTCATCCTGGCGACCTATGCCCTTATCGGCCCGAACGTGGCCGATGCGGCCAAACGCTATGCCGGCAACAACCTCGCCTGCACCAACTGAAGTGGACCCCGAAGCTGGGACCATGGATCACCGAAGTTAAGGTGTGATAGCGCCTGCTCTTGTCCTTTGAATCAAGCAGCTTGCTTCTGCTGCGTTTGCGTCTGCTGTGGGTATGTGGGCAACGCGTTTGCGTTGTCCAAGCGAAGCGGCATATCCACAGCTTTCGCCGCCTCGATCCTGTCCATGCTGGCGCGCCATGCCGCCATGGGAAACTGGTTGTTCATCGCCTGATGCGGGCGGCGGTGATTGTAGAAATTGATCCACGTTCCGATGCCGTCGCGCGCTTCGCGCCCGTCCAGCATAGGCTTTCAGATGCACTTCTTCATATTTGATCGAGCGCCACAACCGTTCGATGAAAATATTGTCCATGAAGCGACCGCGTCCGTCCATCGAAATCGCGATGCCCGCGGCCCTCGAGCCTGCCGGTGAAGGCTGTGCTGGTAAACTGCGCGCCCTGATCGGTGTTGAATATTTTAGGCGTGCGTGCCGCGCCAAAGCTTCGTCGAGCGCCTCAATGCAAAAGCCGCTATCCATCGTGTTCGACAGCCGCCACGCCAGAACCGCGCGGGTGGCCCAGTCGATGATCGCCACCAGATACAGAAAGCCATGTGCCATCGGAATGTACGTGAGATCGCTGGCCCAGACATGATTGGGCTCGGTGATGCTGACGCCGCGCAGCAGATAGGGATGGATCCTGTGGCCGGGGGCGGCCTTGCTGGTGCCGGGGCGCGGAACCAGCGCCTCGATCCCCATCACCCGCATCAGCCTTTGTACGCGCTTGCGGTTGACGCCGTGGCCCGCCTGGTTGAGCTCGAACACCATTCGCCGCGAGCCGTAAAACGGCCACTTCAGATGCAACTCGTCGATCCGCCGCATCATGGCCAGATCGTCGGCGCTGGTCACCGGCCGGGACGATAGACGCCCGAACGCGCCAGATTCAGCAGCTCACATTGCCGGCGAACCGACAAATTCTCGCCGGGCCGCTCGACCATCGCCCTGCGCTCGGGGACACTCATCGCCCGGGCCTCCTGGCCAAGAAATCCCTTTCAACCGTCAACTGGCCGATCTTGGTATAGAGCTTCGCCGTCTCCCGCTCATGCTCCTCGCTATCCCCCACGGCGCTCGCCCCGCGCGCGAAAAGGCTCGCCAGATTGTCGAGAACCTGCTTCTTCCAGCCGTAAATCTGGTTCGGGTGAACGCCGTGCCTGCTTCGCCAGTTCCGGCACCGTCGCGACCTCGCGAAGTGCCTCCAGGGCTATCTTGGCCTTGAATGCGGCGTCGAACTTCTTGCGTGACTTCGTCATATACGTGCTCCATCGGTTGAGACAGAGCAGGACCCTTCACACCTTAACATCTGGTCCTATTTTCGGGGTCCACTTCAAACTGCCACCTCGACGCCGGCACGACGAAATTCGCCCTGCCGCTGTTCGGCATTTACAACGACTTCCCCGCCTACAGCGCGCGGACGGGCGGCCCGATCAGCATCGAGGACCGCATCAATAGCTGCATGACCCGCAGCATGAACGGCCGCGCGATGCCGAACGACGCGCCCGAGATGCGCGCCATGGTGGCGTATGTCGAATTCCTGTCTACCGGCGTGCCCGCGGGCCAGCAGGTGCCGGGCCTCGGCGCCGGCAAGATGAAGGGAGTTGTCGCGCGCGGCCGATCCCCAGCGGGGCCGCGCTGTCTACGCCCGCTTCTGCGTTGCCTGCCACAAGACCGACGGCGCCGGCGTTCCCAGGGATCGCGGCGCGCTCCAACTCGGTTACATGTTGCCGCCGCTGTGGGGACCGGACAGCTACAATGACGGCGCCGGCATGGCGCGGCTGACCAACTTCGCCAACTTCATCCACTTCAACATGCCGCACGGCGCCGACTATCTCAATCCGCAACTGACGGTCGAACAGGCCTGGGATGTCGCAGCCTTCGTGCTGTCGCAGCCGCGGCCCAACCGCGCCGGTCTCGACAAGGATTTTCCCGATCTGCTCAACAAGCCCGTGAGGACGCGCCCTACGGCCCCTACGCCGACGGCTTCAGCGAGAAACAGCACAAATACGGACCATTCGCTCCGATCCGCGACGCGATCAGGAAGCTGAAGGCCGCCGCCAGCCGGAAGCCGTGAAGCCGCGGCGCAATGCCCTACCCCCTCGTCATCTTCGACCTCGACGGCACGCTGGCCGACAGCTTCCCCTGGTTCCTGCGCCACGTGAACGACGTCGCCGACCGCTTCGGCTTCCGACGCATTGCGGATAGCGACATCGAGGTCACTGCGCCATGCCGGCTCACGCGAAGTCCTCAGGCGGCCTCGAAGTCCCCCTCTGGAAGCTGTCCCTGATCGCACGGCACATGCGGCGGCTGAAGGCGGCGCATCTCGACGACATTCCGCTCTTCCCGGGCGCGGAGACGATGCTGCGGGCGCTGCAGGATGGTGGCTTTGTGCTTGCGCTGGTCAGTTCGGACAGCGAAGCCAATGCGCGGCGCCAACTCGGCGAGACTGCTCGTCTGTTCTCGCATTTCGATTGCGGCGCTTCCCTGTTCGGGCAAGTCCGCCAGATTTCGCCGCGTCATCAAGCGCGCCGGTGTGCAGCCAGTGCACGCCATATCGATCGGTGACGAAATCCGTGACATCGAGGCTGCCGCGCCGCCGGCATCGCCTGCGCTGCCGTGATGTGGGGCTATGCTGCACCGCAGGTGCTTCGCGAGCTTGGCCCGGACATGGTGTTTGAGCTGATGGAAGACGTTGCACCAGGATTGATCGCGACAAGAAAATGCGAGATCGCGGATACGCTTTGACCTCGCGCGCGAACGACGCCTACCTACCTCGGCCCGCCGCCTGCGGCAGCTTTACGGCGGATGCGGATGACGATGTCGAGCCGGTAGATTTCATGACCGGGCAACGCGTCCGGCATTTGTTTCACCGTGAGGTTCCCCGGCACGTCGATCAAAACACCCTCGCCTTCGACATAAAAATGTGGATGCACGCTGGTGTTGGTGTCAAAAAAGCATCGCGAACCGTCCGGCCCGATCCGGCGTAACAGACCGGCCTGGGTGAACTGGTTCAGCGTGTTGTAGACGGTAGCAAGCGAAAGCTGCATGCCGGCCGCCGACGCCCTCGGCATGGAGCCCCTCGGCCGTGACATGCCGGTGCCGCCCGCCGAACAACAGCTGGCCGAGGATCATGCGCTGCCGCGTTGGCCGCAGACCGGCGTCGCGCAACAACGTCTGGCAGTCGCCGGCCGGGCAGTCCGGGCACACTTCGCCGCAGGCGGCCTCCACCGACATGCCGTTCGGCTCCCCGGTCGGGATGTTGGTGATTAGGACGTTCATCGCTGCCTGATCATGCCTGTTGATGCCATCTGATCCCGGGAATCCGGGCCGGTCCTTGATGGAGATCAAGGGGAGAAGCCACGGGAACCCCGTGACGGTGCGGGTAGCGTTGGACGAGGCAAGCGTCAGGCGGGTTTACTCCCGCCGGACGAGACGTTTGCGGCGAAGTCGTGTGGTTCTGGCGCCGCGGCCGTGGGATCGATCCGCGCCGGCCCGTGCTGGCGCGGCAACGGTGACCACACAAACGCCGCTCACCTGGAAGAGCGCGTAAGCGATGTTTTGACCTCATCTTGCGGCGCACGGCGCAGCTGGGAAGATGCGAATCCTGTTGAAGAGCTGGGTTCGCATACATGGTCGACCATATAGTTGACGCTTCGGGGCCTCGCGGGCGCGTCGAGATTCGCAGTGGCGTTGGTCGCCGGCGGCGCTGGAGCGACGCGGAGAAGGGGCGGATCGTTGCGGCGTCGTTTTGCAGCGGGCGCGGTGGTGTCGGAGGTCGCGCGCCGGCACGAGATCAGTCCGCAGCATCTATTTGCCTGGCGCAAGGCGGCGCGGGCCGGCCAACTGACGCTGCCTGCCGACGGGTCGGCGATGTTCGTGCCGGTGATGCTGGCGGCGCGGGAGCCGATCGCGGCGCAGCCATCGGCGCGATCGATCACGATCGAGACGTCCGGGGTGGTGGTGCGGGCTGAGTGCGGCGTGGACGTCGATTGGCTGGCTGCGGTGCTGCGCGTGGTGAAGGCGCTGTCATGATCATCCCGTCGGGCGCCGTGCGGGTGCTGGTAGCGACCCGGCCGGTCGATTTTCGCAAGGGCATGGATGGCCTCGCCGCGCTGGTGCAGGAGAGCCTGGGCAGCGACCCCTACAGCGGGGTGATCTACGTATTCCGGGCCAGGCGCGCCGATCGCGTCAAGCTGCTGCTGTGGGATGGCACCGGGCTGGTGCTGGTCGCCAAGCGGCTGGAGAAGAGCTCGTTTTCGCTGGCCGCGGATCGCAGACGGGCGTGATGCGTCTGACCTCCTCGCAGCTCTCCGCGTTGCTCGACGGTCTCGACTGGACGCGGGTTCGCGCGGTGCGCGTACCCGCGCCGCAGGCGACGCTTTGATCGAGCGACACAGTGACCCAGATGTGATTCACTTCGCAGATGATGACGGCTCCTGATTCTCTCCCCACCGATACCGATGCGCTGCGCGCTCTGCTGCTGGCCGAGCGGGCGCGCCACGGCGAGGAGCGCGAGCGGTGGATGGCAATCATCGCCGAGCTGCAGCGCCCATCGCTTCGGGCGGCGCTCCGAGCGGCTCGATCCCGATCAGCTGGCGCTGACGCTGGAGGACGTGGAGCAGATGCTCGCGGCGGCCGACGCCGCGGCCGAGAAGGACGACACGCCGCCCGTGAAGCCGGCCGCAGCGCGCAAGCGGCAGATCAATCGCGGCGCGTTGCCGCTGCATCTGCCGCGCGAGGAGATCGTGATCGACGTCGCGGACAAGACCTGTGCCTGCTGTGGCGGTCTCAAGCATCGGATCGGCGAGGATGTCGCGGAGCGGCTCGATGTGATCCCGGCACAGTTCAAGGTGATCGTGACGCGCCCGCCCCAAATATGCCTGCGCAGCTTGCGCCGGCGAGGTGGTGCAGGCGCCGGCGCCGGAGCGGCTGATCGAGAACGGCATTCCGACCGAGGCGCTGGTCGCGCATGTGCTGGTGGCCAAATACGCCGATCACACGCCGCTCTACCGCCAGGCGCAAATCTACGCCCGCCAAGGCGTCACGCTCGATCGCTCCACCCTGGCCGATTGGGTCGGCCGCGCCGCCTTCGCGCTGCGGCCGGTGCACGCGCGGCTGCTGGAGCAGCTCAAGCAATCGACCAAGCTGTTCGCCGACGAGACCACCGCGCCGGTGCTCGATCCCGGACGCGGGCGCGTCAAGAAGGGCCAGCTGTGGGCCTATGCACGCGACGAGCGGCCCTGGGCCGGCCACGCTCCGCCGGGCGTTGCCTATGTCTATGCACCCGACCGCAAGCATGCGCGTCCGGCCCAGCACCTCGCAGGATTCAGCGGCACGCTGCAGGTCGACGGCTACGGGCGCCTATGCGGACCTCGCCGAGGCCAGGCGACGTCGTGCTCGCCTTCTGCTGGAGCCATGTGCGGCGGCAGTTCTACGACATCCAGGCGAATACGCCGGCACCGATCGCCGCCGAGGCGCTGGTCCGCATCGCGCCGCTCTATGCCGTCGAAGCCGACATTCGCGGCCTGTCCGCCGACGAACGCCGCCAGGCGCGGCAGCGGCGCAGCAAGCCCCTCGTCGAGGCTTTGCGTCTGTGGCTGGAAGCCCGGCTCGCCGCCGTCTCCGGCAAGTCGACCATCGCCGCGGCGATCCGCTACGCGCTCTCGCGCTGGGACGGGCTCGCCCGCTTCCTCGACGACGGCCGCGTCGAGATCGACTCCAATGTCGTCGAGCGCTCGATCCGTCCGATCGCGCTCGGGCCGCAAGAACCATCTCTTCGCCGGCTCCGACGGCGGCGGCGAGCATTGGGCCGTCATGGCCTCGCTCATCGAAACTTGCAAGATGAACGGCCTCGATCCGCAAGCCTATCTTCGCGACGTGCTCGCAAAGATCGTCGCCCGCCATCCCATCAGCCGCATCGACGAACTGCTGCCTTTCGCCTACCTGCCGGCAGCCGATAAGGCTGCGGCCTGAAAACATCGCTTACAAGAGCGCGAAGCAGCCGCTAAAACCATTGCGCGGGGGAAAGTCGGGTCGTTCCGGCCGAACCTGTGGTGACTACGCTCGTGTGCTTTTAGTTTTGCACGCGAGGCTGCGGGTAGCGGTCAGCGCCCGGCTTTCCCCAGCACCCTTTGATTTCAAAGCGGCAACGTGTCGGCAGCACTCGGGCGAAAACCAAGCCGCGGGAATGTCAGGACACGTCTGGAGCGGGTCATCGCTGCAAAATTCCGTCGCTCCCGCAGGGCCAGTTGTTTGTGCCGCATTCGTTGGACTTGATGCGTTCGCGATCTTGACGCGCTCTCGTCGCTTGCGCGACCGCATGTCGCTGCGTCGCTGCCGAAAATAGCAACCTGCCAGCGTTTCAATGACGTCGCGCTTCGGTCCAATTTCTGCCGGCGTACAAATCGTATGGTTGATCCACGAGCGTAGTTTCGTACATCTGCGCAACGTCGCTTGGAACGACTCTCGGGGGCGTGCATTCGCCGCTTGCTTCCAACGGTCGTTACATTCGCCGGCGCCGTCTGTTTGTAACAGCAGCCACGGGTCTGTTCGACTATTCAACTTAAGGGGACAAGAATATGACCAGACTACTTTCCACTGTAGCCCTGCTATCGCTCGCGACCGCGGCTTCAGCCGCCGATCTCCGCGTACGGCCCGCTGCCAAGGCGCCACCAGTGGCCGTGGTGTCTCCGGCATTTAATTGGTCCGGCTTCTATCTCGGCGCCATGGGCGGCTATGGCTGGGTAGACGAGGCCAGCGGTGGATTCGGCGGTGGCACGATCGGCTACAACTGGCAGATGCCCGGCAGCCAATTCGTGTTCGGCCTTGAGGTCGACGCGGCAGGCGCCGGCATCAAGGACAGCCTGACGGAAGACCTCGGCGGAGGACTCCTGTTCACGTCCGAACAGAAGATCAGCGCCTTCGGCAGCGTGACCGGTCGTGCTGGCTTCGCGATCGATGCGGCGCTGTTCTACGCCAAGGGCGGCTTCGCCTGGGTCGATAACAAGTATTCCATTTCCGGGCTGGGCGTTACCGTTTCGGACAGCAAGGTTCATACAGGATTCACCATCGGCGGTGGCCTCGAGTACCTGTTCACGCCGCACTGGTCGGCCAAGGGCGAATACATGTACACCAGCCTCAGCAGCGAGAGCTATAACCTCGGCTTCCCGCTGGATTCCGGCACCCTCGACTTTCATACCGTCAAGTTTGGGGTCAACTATCACTTCCGCTGATCCGGCTTCGTGAATCATGAAGCTCGGCCTCTGTGCAAGCCGTCCCTTTCTCCGTAAAGCGCGGGGAGCGGCGCTACACCCTCGCCGCCTCCTCCAGCGGCTCGAGCACCAACTCCATCGTCATCAACACAGGATTGTCGCCACGCACCAGACGCCCCTGCGATAGCCCGCCCAGATAATCCACCATCGCCACATCGAGCCGCGCTTCCAGCGCGCCGCTCGAGCCCGGTGCGATCTCGCCCGCGCCGATCGCAAGTTCGGTTGCAAACGGCACGGACACTGCTTCCATCGACAAAGCGCGCGCCGATGATACTGCCGACGCCGCCGCGCAGGCGCGCGGCGACCGATGCCGCGCTGCCTGCAGAACGCTTCGAGGCAACCGGCGAAGTCCTGGTTCGGCCGCAGCCGCAGCGCGAAGGCGGAATGTGTGTTCCTCACCGCCCTTGCCTCCCGCGCCACCGGGACCGAACAGCTTGAAGCCGGTCTCGGGATCGGACTCCGCAAGAAACACCGCGCCATCGATGCCGAAGGCGTCCACCTCGAACGGTTCGGCTACGACGGTTTCCTCCGGCAGGATATGACCGCCATTGACGCGGCCGCCTGCTTCGGTCCACAGCGCATGGCAATGAAAGAATGGCGCGCCGTCGCGCTCACCGAGCGTCATCGCACCCATCTTGAGCCGCGTCACGCCGGCGGGTCGAAAGGTGTCGCTGTAGAAGGCGGCATGATCGGATGTCTTCGACAGCGCCGGCATCACATAGGCAAACGGCCCGACCGCCCCGCCCCGCATGTTGAGCACGCCGCCGGCGAAGCCTTCTGCCGCAAAGCCGCGGCGTGCGGCTTCCAGCAAGGGAATGCCGGCCGCCATGGTAAAGGCAAATGCGCGTCCTCTCGCTTTCCACGCACTGAATCCGTTCGGTCACGGGCGCGCCCGGCTGCTCGACTCGACGCATCGTTCAGGTGCCCGTCTGTGCGATATCGGCCAGCAGCCCCCGCGCCTCCAGCTCGTCGCGCACCATTCGCTTCGGCACCTTGCCGTAACCGGATTTCGGCAGCGCGTCCCAGAAGAAGAAGCGTTTCGGCATCTTGTAGCGCGGCACCTTCGGCGCAAGGAACGCCGCCATCTCCGCCTCGCTCACGGGCCTCACGCCCCTCGCGCGCGACGCAGACGGCAACGCCGATCTCGCCCCAGAACGGGTCGGGCACGCCAAGCACGGCAACCTCGCCGACGGCGGGATGGGTCAGGATCTTCTCCTCCACCTCACGCGGATAGATGTTGGAGCCACCGGAGATGTACATGTCAGAGGCGCGGCCGGTGATGTAGACGAAGCCCTCTTCGTCGACATGGCCGAGATCGCCGGTGCGGAACCAACCGGCGCGAAACGCCTTCGCATTGGCCTCGGGGTTGTCGTAATAGCCCGCGAACACCGCAGGTCCGATCACGCAGATCTCGCCGGTCTCGAACGGCTTCAGCTCTTTGCCGTTGTCGTCCTGGATCGAGACCTGCATGCCCGTCCGCTCGAAGCCGCAGGTGCCGATCCGCGCATGCGGACCGTCCTCGGGATCGTGGAGCGCGGGCGGCAACACGGTGATGTTACCGGTGACCTCACCCAGCCCGAAATACTGCACCAGCACGCCGCCGAGCCTACTCAGCGCTGCCTTCTGGTCTTCACGATACATCGGCGCCCCGGCATAGATGACATAGCGTAGCGAGGAATGGTCGTACTTGCCCGCGGCAGGATGCTCGACCAGCATCTTCAGGATGGTCGGCACGGTGAAGATGTTGGTGACCCGATGGGTCTCGATCAACCGGAAAGCCTCGGCGATGTCGAATTTTTCGGTTGGCAAC
This sequence comes from Congeria kusceri, assembly GCA_027627225.1. Lineage (NCBI taxonomy): Eukaryota > Metazoa > Mollusca > Bivalvia > Myida > Dreissenidae > Congeria > Congeria kusceri. Next base: position 7,923 of record JAPFQT010001005.1, on the reverse strand, counting down.
AGGATCGTCGGCACGCCGCGGGCGACCTGCACGAGCTGATGCACGCCCGCACCATGCGACAACGGCGCCACCACCAGCGAGGCGTCACTCTCCGTGGTGCCGGGCATGAGGTCGGCGAGATGGTTGGTCACGACAAAGGCCATTTGCCCGTGGGTCAACACTGCGGCTTTGGAGCGGCCCGTGGTGCCGGAGGTAAAGAAGAACCAGCAGGGGTCGTTGTAGTCGACTCTTGGCCTCTTCCACTCCCGCGCCGGCGTGAGAGGCAATCGCCTGAGCGACCGTATCTTCACCGCCCTCCTCGCCAATACGCCAGGTGAACGAGAGCGAGGGGCTTGCCGCCTTGACCGCCGCCGCGTGGTCCGGAAAATCGCGATGGCAGAGAAAGGGCCTTGGCGCCGGATGCGGTGGCAAGATAGGTGACTTCATCCGGCAAGAGGCGGAAATTGGTGGGCACCCACACCGCGCCGAGACGGGAAGGCGGAAAACATCGACCAGAACATCTCGTCGCAATTCTTGGAATGTACGAGGATGCGGTCGCCCTTCGCCACGCTGTGCGCGGCCAGCGCGGCTGTCAGTGCACTCACCTTGGCGTCGATCTCGCGCCAGGTGAAACGCTTGTCGGCCCAAACGAATCCGATGCGGTCGCCATGCCGCCGAGCATTCTGAGGTCAGCATGTAGGCGAGGTTCATCACCCGGTTCGACATGCGAGTCAGCCCGCCCTTTGGCATGGAAACTGCGGAATCGTCTGTCATGTCCTACTTCTCCATCCACTCCGGCTCGCGGGTCGGGATCTGCGCAGTCTCCTTGATCGAGGACAGCACGATAATGGTTTCGGTGCGCTCGATACCGGGAACGGCCTTGATCACCTTGGCGAGAAAACCCTCAGCATCCGCGTGTTCTTCACCCGGACCTTCAGCATGTAGTTCCAGGTGCCGGTGACATGATGCGCTTCCATGACGACCGGTTGGCTCAGTACCTTTTTCAGGAATGTCTTTTCCGTCTCCGGCTTGCTCCAGGCGATATACAGATAGGCTAGCAGATCGTAGCCCATCGCCTCCGCCGAAATCTGTGCATGATAGCCTTCGATCACCCCGCGCTCGCCGAGCTTGCGGATACGCTCGTTGACGGAAGAGGTGGCGAGACCTACTTGCGCGGCAAGCTGCGCCTGCGGCGTGCGCGCGTCCTTTTGCAACAGGTCGATCAGCGCAAGATCCGTTTCGTCGAGGTCCGCCATGGATTCCCGGTCCGGGTTGCAGATCACATCACCCTACCAAGCCGAATGTTGTTCGGCAAAGGGCGATGAGCAGCGGCGATTTTGGCTTCGCCAATCGGCAATGTCCGTCTGCATTGCGCGGGGTTTGCAAGTCGGGCCGATACGGCCTAATGAAGAGGCTTGGCGAACGTAGGGATGATGGAATCGGAATGTCCGCGGTCCGAGATAACAAGGCCCTTGGCCGGTTCGAACTCGGCGTCGAAGGCACGATGGCGTTCGCCAGCTATCCGCGCGACCTCCGCAGGCGGTCATCATCACCCATACCGAAAACCCCTCGGGCGCTGCGCGGGCCGCGGGGTTGCCTCGGAACTGATCAAGGGCTCGCTCGACCTGATCCGCGCCGACGGCGGCAAGGTGATCGCCGGCTGCGGCTTCGTCGCGGATTACCTAAGCAAGCACCCGGAGTATTCGGATCTGATGGCCTGACCTGGACGTGCACGGCGTCCCCTTCCCGATTGCGCCATGGCAAGCGCGCTCATAACAACGATCAGGAAAACGCGCCTATGACCGCTTCACCGCCGCCGGGATTTCAACAGCTCGGGATAACCGACGGCTTCATCGGCCATAACGGCCCCTACTACTGGCGCGAGGATGAAACGGGCCGGTTCGAGTTTGGCTTCCAGACCGATGCGCGGCACGGCAATCCCAATGGCGTGCTGCACGGTGGCGCCGTGCTGGCCTTTCTCGATACCATTCTCGGCCATGCCGTGGTCAACGAAACCGGAAAGAAATGCGCCACGATCTCGCTGGACAGCCGCTTCATCGGCACGACCGCGCCGGGCGGCTGGATCGGCGGACGCACGACGCTGCGCAAGTTGACGCGCAGCTTCGCCTTTGTTGACGCGGAAGCCTTCGAGGACAACAAGCTGCTGGTCACGGCAACGGCGATCTTTCGTGTTTTCGAGTCCTAACGCCGTCGGTGGAGCCTTGTTCACCCGAGGAGGTATTTCTTCGGCGCTCGACCGTCGCCACGATGAAAAAAGGCCCGCGCCAGGCGCGGGCCTCATCGCAAGATAGGCGCGAAGATCAGTGCTTGATCTCCGGCGGCAGCTTGCCGCCATTGGCGGCGAGCTTGCCCATCACCTGTTTGTGCAGCCAGATGTTCATGCTGGCGGAATCATTGGTATCGCCGGTGTAGCCGAGTTCCTTGGCGAGTGTCTTGCGCGCCGAAAGGCTGGAATCGATGTCCGAGCGCCTTCATCAGGTCGACGATGGAGGTCCGCCATTCCAGCTTCTCCTTCTTGGCGGCAACCGCCTTGTCGAGAATGGGAGCCACATCGACCGCCGGGCCCGCACCCGCACCCGCATCGCCCGCCGGCGCAGCGCTCGCCTTGCTGCCGAAGATCGCGCTCATGATCGTTCCGAAAATACTCATCCTTCGCTCCCGATAAACTTGAAGATGCCTTGGCGATTTGCGGCGCTTTCATGGAAATCCGGCAGCACCCTAGCCGGGGTAGCAACGCAACTCTACTCCACAGGCAACGGGATTGCCAATGCGGTAATCACCGAAGCTTGAGCGGGACAAAGGCCCAGTTTGGGAGTAAGTTGTGCGCAACAGTTCGCGACAAGGCCATTTCGGTTTCCTGCGCGTCTGGCCTGATCGTGATCGCTTTGCGGGAACGGCCCAAGGGGTGCCATTCATGTGGCGCCAGTTGCGGACGTTGCCTCGAGGGAGCCAACGACCATGGCCACACCATATCATGGAGGTGTCACACATGTCGGCCCGTCCGGCGCCGCGGCACCTGAGGTCCGCACCATCGGCATAGCCGACCTGCATCGCGCGCTCCAGCTCGGTTGGGAAAGATTTCAAGGCGGTGCCGAGCCACGCCATCATCCTCTGCGTGATCTATCCCGCCATCGGCCTCGTACTGGCGCGGCTGGTGCATGGTTATTCCGTGCTCCCGTTGCTGTTCCCGCTCGCCGCCGGCTTCGCCCTGCTCGGTCCCTTCGCAGCGCTCGGCCTCTACGAATTGAGCCGCCGCCGCGAAAGCGGCGAGCCTGCGTCAGCCTGGGCAGCGTTCGAAGTCGTCCGTTCGCCCTCGTTTAGCGCCATGTTGGGACTCGGCGGGCTTTTGCTCGCGTTGTTCGTGACCTGGATCATGACGGCACAGGCGGTCTATGCTGCCGCGTTCGGCTACGAGACTGCCGCCAACATTCCCGACTTCGCCAACCGCGCGCTCACAACCCCGCAAGGCTGGTGGTTGATCGTCGTCGGCTGTGGGCGCAGGCTTCCTGTTTGCGCTGGCGGCGCTGTGTATCAGCGTGGTCTCCTTTCCCCTGATGCTCGACCGCCACTCCGGTGCCGGCGAGGCGGTTGCGACATCGATCCGCGCCGTGCTGCGCAATCCCCTTCCGATGGCGGCATGGGGCGTAATTGTGGCTATGCTGCTGGTTGCGGGGTCACTGCCGTTCTTCCTGGGGCTCGCGGTCGTGATACCGCTGCTCGGGCATGCACCTGGCATCTTTATCGCGCCGTGATCGTGCCGGATCCCGCCGCTCGCCCGGTGATCCCGCCGGCCCGGCCGCGCAAGTCGGCCGCCGATTTCCCCGCTAACCTCTTCCCGTGGCGCAGGAATAACTGATCGCGCGACCTGGACGCCGAGCCCGCCGGTCGGTCGCTGCCGGCGGCTCGGCTTTTCGTCGCTGATCGCGCGGGCACCCTCCGCTTTGTAGGGCGAAAACGAAACGAAGTGACCTGACAGATCACCAATAAATAGTTTACAAATCATTTCTTTATTTGAAATGCATGTGACTAACGCATACGAAACTGCTCCATTGTGGGGTCACCGACAATAGTCGAACCGTAACCAGAGCCAGCAGCCCGCGCCTGCCGAGCGGTAACAAGATATCAAAAAATTGTGACAATCCTTATGTTTTTCAATAAGTTTTTTAGCTTAGCCTGGTCCGCCAGTTTGATTGCTGGCAACCCACAATTGGCTCGTTCAAGGCTCATCAGCTCCTGCGCAAGCTATGCGCTTATTGATTAGCTGCATCGCAGCATTATGGCTACCGCGACGCAATATAGGCTGCTATATTCATTTCAACGATTTGAAGCCCTCCAAAGGCTGAATCGAACTGCCAAGGAGACTACCAATGCTGCTCTCGCTTATCCACATGATCCAGGCCTACCGGAACTATCGCCGCAATGTCAGCGAGCTGTCCCGGCTCAGCGACCGCGAACTGGCTGACATCGGCATCGACCGCTCGGACATCTCGCGCATCGCAGCCGCAGCTATAATGGCTGAGGCGCGTTGAGCCCGGAAATGAACCGATAGCGCCCGCCGTGTGCGGGCGTTGTCGTATCTGGACCCTTTGCGCAGGTGCGCCGTCGACGAAAACGCGCTAACCCTGCACGCCATGACGACTACCCCCAAATCAACTGGTGGTCCCGTTCACGTTGTCGGCGCTGGGCTCGCCGGATCGGAAGCGGCCTGGCAGGTCGCCAACGCCGGTATTCCCGTGGTGCTGCACGAAATGCGCCCCACACCGGATGACCGAGGCCCATCGCACCGAGGGCTGTGCTGAGCTGGTCTGCTCCAACTCCTTCCGCTCCGACGATGCTGCCAACAACGCCGTCGGCCTGCTGCACGCGGAAATGCGCAAGCTCGGCTCGCTGATCATGGCGCGCAGCCGACGCAAATCAGGTGCCCGCCGGCGGCGCACTGGCGGTCGACCGCGACGGCTTTTCCGCCGCGGTGACCAGGGCGCTGCGCGAGCATCCACTGATCGAGATCACCCGCGGCGAGATTGCCGGCCTGCCGCCGGAGGCCGTGGGATAACGTCATCGTCGCCACGGGCCCCCTCACCTCGGCGCCGCTGGCGGACGCGATCCGACAACTCACCGATGAGAGCGCATTGGCGTTTTCGATGCGATCGCGCCGATTGTCTACCGCGATTCCATCGACATTGAACGTGGCCCTGGTTCCAGTCGCGCTACGACAAGGTTGGGCCCGGCGGCACCGGTGCCGACTACATCAACTGTCCGATGACCAAGGAGCAGTACGATGCTTTCGTCGTGGCGCTGCTTGCGGGCGAAAAAGTCGAATTCAAGGACTGGGAAACCAACACACCCTATTTCGACGGTTGCCTGCCGATCGAGGTGATGGCCGAGCGCGGCCATGAGACGCTGCGGCACGGCCCGATGAAGCCGGTCGGCCTCACCAACCCCCACAACCCGAGTGTCAAGCCCTACGCGATCGTGCAGCTGCTGTCAGGACAACAAGCTCGGCACGCTCTACAACATCGTAGGATTCCAGACCAAGCTGAAGCACGGGGCGCAGCAGCGCGTATTCCGCACCATTCCGGGGCTGGAGAATGCCGAATTCGGCCGGCTCGGCGGGCTGCATCGCAACACCTTCCTTAACTCGCCGAAGCTGCTCGACCGGCAACTCCGGTTGCGTGCCCGGCCGCGGCTGCGCTTCGCCGGACAGATGACCGGCTGTGAAGGCTATGTGGAATCCGCGAGCATCGGTCTGATCGCCGGCCTCTACGCAGCGGCCAATGCCCGGGAGCAGGAGCTGACGTCGCCGCCGGCAACGACGGCGCTGGGCCTCGCTGCTCGGCCACATCACCGGCGGCCATATCGAGACGATCGACGCAGGTCCTCGCTCGTTCCAGCCGATGAACGTCAATTTCGGCCTGTTCCCGCCGCTGGCGAGTGCGCCGACAAAGAAGTTGGATGGCTCGCGCTTGCGCGGCAGCGAGAAGACGGGTCGCGAAGAAGCAGGCCATGAGCGCCCGCGCATTGGCCGATCTCGACCGCTGGATCGCCGACCATCTGCGCGTCGCGGCGGCAGCGTGAGCGCCATGCGCTTGCCCGGAGGCGACGCCGCGCTGCTTGCGGCACAATGGCGCGATGGCGTGCTCTTGAAGCGCGACGTGTTTTCGATTGTCGAGCGCGGCCGGTTTCGGACCGGCGGCGGCGAGGTCGACGGCGTGCTGCGACGGCTCGACGAAGTGCCATGGTGGTCGTACGGACTGGCGCTGCATCTGTTTTCGCGCGAGCGCCGCGCGCTGGAGCGCGCCCGCGATCTCGATGTCGGGCCCAAATTATTGTGGGCCGGAAGGCGCGCGCTGGTGCGCGGCTTCATCGACGGCGTGGCGCTTCATCTTGCCAAGCCGCATGGCGATGCCGCCTATTTCCGTTCAGCAAAGCGGGCGCTGCACCGGCTGCACCGCGCGCGCATTTGCCACAACGATCTCGCAAAGGAGCAGAACTGGCTGGTCGGCCGCGACGGCCGCGCCTATCTGACTGACTTCCAGCTTGCCGCCTGTTTCTCCCGGCGCGGGTTGTTGTTCCGCATCACGGCCTATGAAGACCTCAGGCATATGCTCAAGCACAAGCGCAGCTACGCGCCCGAGGCGTTGACGCCGAAAGAGCGCAAAATCCTCGCCCGCAAGTCGGTGGTCGCGAGCGTCTGGCTCAAGACCGGAAAGAAAGTTTTATCAGGCGATCACCCGTGGGATCTTCAATTTCAGGGACCGCGAAGGCGGCGGCAGGCGGCTGGTCAACGATGCGCCCGCGCTGGTGGAGCTGATTCCGGGAAGAACCCTGCCGTGCGCGACACCGCCATCGTCGCCTTTGCCGACCGCCGCACCGGGGTCGGGCTTTATGCCTTTGTCGAGGCCGATCAGCTCTCGTTGGAGAAGCAGTTGCGCGACGAGCTTGCCGCAGCCAGGGGCGCAAGGCCGCCCCGAACATATTCAGGTGGTGAACGCTCTGCCGCGCGACGCCGCCGGCCAGCCTCGGACCGAGATCCTGCAACTCGTCGCAATGAATCAGCTCGATCTGATCGAGCCGATGCTACGCAGCGATCAGGACCGCGCTTTTTTGCGCGACATCCTGGATAGGCGAAAGAATTTGCGCGACCGATTCAACTTCGGGGCCGACCTGCCGTCGGCCTGAGCGGCTATTCGCCCCGAAACTCTGGCGAGGCGCGATGCGCGCCAGAGCGCCCACAACATGCGGAAACGCGGCATCCGCCGCGGCGCGAAGGGATCGGCGTCGCGGCGCGACAAGCGCTTGATGTCGCGGCGGACCAACGCCAACGGCAGAAACGCTGGACGTGCTTCGGGCGGCAGATCCTTCAGCAGCGCGAGCGAAATTTTCAGGTGCTTGTCGGCCTCAACCGTCAGCGCGTCGACCGCGGCGCGCGCCCTGCTGCGTCTGCTTTCCTGCATACACCTCCTCCACGCTGCTGCCGTGTTGCTGCAGGAACTGCTGCGGCAGGAACAGTTGCCGACGTGCAATGTCGCGCGGCAACATGTTGATGACCTCGGCCATGCCGTAGGCGAGACCCGCGTGGCGGGCGACGTGATCGACCTCCTCCGACGGCCGCACGAGGATACGGGCGCAGCACGCAAACAGCGTGGAGGCGGTATCGTTGGCATAACCCTCCAACGCCGACAGCGACGGCATCGGGTCGTTATACAGATCGAATTCGTGCTCGATGATGAGCTGCGCCAGCCGCTCGACCGGAAGGCGCCAGGTCCGGATCGTCCACAATAGCTCGGACGCAACAGGGTTGCTCTCGATCCCACCGTGCCCCTCGCCAGCCAGCAGGTCGGTCCACCATTGCAGCCTGATCTCGCCGGGCAGCGGCTGACTCACTTGGTCGCGCACGCGCGAAATTTCGACGTTGAAGGCGTA
>JAPFQT010001004.1:0-29642 GCA_027627225.1 Congeria kusceri | reverse complement strand
ATATTTTTACTCTAAGCATTTTGATAATGTATTTTTTGTGTATTTTTTTTTAAAAATCACCCCAAAAATGTAAATTTAATAGAAAAAAAATTCCAATTTCATCCAAGACAATTAACAATTAGTCAAAATGGGAGATCAAGAGATACTATTGAAGTGTAGAATCAATCAGCTTCCAGTAATTGCTTGTTTCAAACCAATAAAGTGTAAAATCTTTAAAGCACCTTGTTTTGTCGCAGCCTCTTTAATTAACAGGCCACCAATTATATATTCTAGTATATAATGTCATGGGTGCCTTTAAACTGCAGCAGGTGGTCAATTTGCATTGCCTGCTCACATTTAGAGGTTTAAGGGAATACAAAATTGCATATTTTGGGCACAAAATAAGTACTTTGACTATTTTTAAGGTGGCAATCTGGTCAAAATGGGGTTCACAACCAAGCAAAAGAACAAGTTGCTCAATGTTGGTTTTTAAACGATGTGGGACTAGGTCCGGTGAAGGGGAAAAAACATAATTATGAAAGAAGGTCAAATTCCAACACAACCTATGTAAGGTTAGAAAGGTCATCCTTTGAAGCACGGGTAGCTTACAATGACAAGGTTCTTACTTTTCGGGATGTAGGACGGCTCTCAAACCCCAGCTAAGCCCATGCGTCGAGAGCGAACAAGATTCCGCTATGTAGACTGTTACGGGTTCCTGCTCCATCAAAAGTCCATCCCGACTTACTTACGAACAAGGTCTATGTCCCCGCCCTAACTCCAGTCTATGATGTCCTCTGAAAATAGAAAGCATAGGTTAAGAAGTGATAAATGTAGGGGCGACTTGGTAATTGACGACAGTGCTTCCATAAAGTGGGGCTTAGGCTGGGAGGAAAGGTTAAAATGTACAAGATGCAGATATGTAGGCAAGCATTATAAGCTTTACAATGAGGTTCCATCAAGTACCAGGGGCAGAAAGGCAGCTCAGATCAATGTATAGTGCTTCCACAAATAGGTGTTTGCAAGTACTTCTATTGGAAACACAGGTTCCCGCAGAATTCTCAACACAACCAATATCATTGCTCCCTCTCCACTTGCTATGCAAAAACAAGCAAATAAGGTTCAATACTGCCCTTAAATCCTAAATGAGAGAAGCATGTACCAGATTTGAAAATGCCAAAATTGGTCAAAAGATCCCTCTAAGGTAAATGTTGAAGGGGACACTTGCTACAACAATCCAATTTTTTACTCTGACGCGACACCCTTTCAAGCCGGAACTATTGCCATAAGCACTATGTGTGAAAACAATACCAGAAACAAGCAAATTGTAGGGGTACAAGTAGCAAATAAACTATGCAGGACTGGCATCAATGCTTAGGAATAAGGGTAAACCTGTTCAGTGCCCCAATCATATGGGGCATTGTTCTGCAAATGTTTCAGAGAGGGAACCAATAGGTGATGAAGGCAAATGGAATAGGTTGTTAGGTGACCAGATCTCTAAGGACATCTCAAAATAGCAAATTTCACTTGTGATGGGGACAGTAGGGCATTCCAAGGTGTTCGTAACTCTCACGGTCACAATGTGGGTCATCTTAAGGATCTGAGGCACCTAGGCAACTCGCTGAAGCGCGAGCTCAACAAAGCGCCTTTCTCAAAGGGCATGCTCAAGGGTCATTCCAAGTCTAATATCAGGAGTCGGTTCGCTCTCTCGGTCAAAGCTAGGTGTATGGCTGAGCTTAAAGCTGCCCACACTAAACACCAGGGTGACATCAAGGTTCTAAAGAAGGTCATGGTTGATGTAATCGCAACCATTGTTCTATGCTTCAGTGGTTACTGCGGTACTCATTGTGCAAAGTACAGTTATGTCTGTGCTGGTACAAATAGGCAAGCTAAGAATTTCATGCCAGACAATTGTAAAGGTTAAAATGGTTGACAGTGACCAACAAGTCCTTAAAAAATGCATTGAAATGGTTTTAGGTCCAGCTGCTCTTGACGCTACCAAACTTTTAACCACAACCCAAAAAAGTGAAGCAGTAAACAGGTCGTACCAAGCTGTCAATCCTAAAACTGTCACTTTCTCACGCAACTGTGTAGGTCGAATTCACGGGCAGGTTCACAAATTAAACAATGGCTATGCTGACTCTGTAATTGCAAAAACCACTGAACTAAATGCTAACCTTACCCAGGGGTCAAAGATTATTAAGCAGATAGCATATGAGGACCGCAACGACCTTAACCGAAAGCAAACATCCGCTACCAACAAAGCACGAGCTTTACGTGCCAGGACGCGGAATTATCGATACAAACTGCATGAGGAATTACACTACGGCAAGGGCATGAGTGACCCCAAACCTGATTATGACAGTCTTCCACACCTTAAGCATCATAAATATGCTTAGTTGATTGTGTACCTGATAATAAATTGTTATTATTACCTGTTTTGCATAAGAGCCTCTAACAAGTGGCCCTCGCGTCAGCATCAGGCGTTCCTCTAACCTGGAAAAAGGCAAAAATACCCCAATAGAAATAGATATAAAATGAAAAAAAACATGCATTTATGTATTTTAAGTGTATTTCTATGAATAAAAGGAAGTGATAAAGCTTGTTGTATTCATGTTTTTACCAAATATGCAGGCTGGCTCAGTTCCATGCCCGCTGCACTGTCCGAAACTGTAAACATGTCCGCCGTTCCATGTTGGTGGAATGGGGCTCTATGTTTAAATGTTCAGGCTTAACACACAAGCTATTGTTGCATAGTGGCTCACAGAGTCCCCTGGCGTTCAATGCTGACTTCATGTAGCACATTAACGCTACACGGTGAACCCAAGTATGTCTCTGATTTTATGTCCGAAGGCGAATTTAGCCCTCATTCGGCCATAATAGGGTAAGGAACTATTTGAAATACAACCATTCCAGGACCAAACAATCTGAATTGATGCATTTAATTGCACTTATTTTCTACTCTTTTGCTCAGAAATGACCAAAAATCTGCTTTCTCATCCATATTTTGCACTTGCAGACGATATTTTATTTAACCCAAAGTCAGTTTAGGTCACAATATACTAAAAGATTTCCTTAACAAATTCAATGTAAAAGCAATAAATTCAACAAAAAATAAACTCAACATTTTGCGCGTAGAGACCCTCATAACCATACCTTTTCTTAAAGAGCATTCTGAGCCGAATTGAGTTAGACAATAAAAAAGATAGGTCATGTGATATGTAAGAAAGAACTCAACGCGAATCAAAGTTCACTGTTTTACGGCCATCTTTTTACCGGCTACTCTCCAGTTGAAGGTATACTGCCAACTGTCAAAGTCTCGTCATGTAGTCTCCAACCTTCAAGCGAAACAGTGAATTTTTAGTACACAACAATGTTTTTTCCTACCACACGTACAAAGAAATATTCAAAAATAAAGTCATGGCAAGTGACTATACAGAAAATTGTGTCTTCAATAAATGGTGTTGATTTATTTAGAGAGTATAGCATTGCACACCAGAAATATTTAGTATACTGTAACCTATAAGAGAAATTTGTTCTCATTAAAATTAGTTTTTCTTGCATATAATTATCTTCCCATGCATATTGCACCAATATATTAAGTTTGGCTTGTATATCTGTCCATTTGGCCATTTTATTTCATATTTTCAAACACAGGTGATTTTGGTCGGAAGCCGGTGATTTCAAGCGTCTTGAAGCTTAAATGTCCCTCTAACAATTAAAGCTGATATTTGCAATATTTGTGACAAAATACCCAAACAAACCAAACAAACGTGTATGGGGGGCTTATGTGGGGTGAGGAGAGAATGACTTTGTTAGATATTTTTACTCTAAGCCATTTTGATAATGTATTTTTTGTGTATTTTTTTTTAAAAATCACCCCAAAAATGTAAATTTAAATAGAAAAAAAATTCCAATTTCATCCAAGACAATTAACAAATTAGTCAAAATGGAGATCAAAGATACTTTGAAGTGTGAGAAATCAATCAGCTTCCAGTAATTGCTTGTTTCAAACCAATAAAGTGTAAAATCTTTAAAGCACCTTGTTTGTCGCAGCCTCTTTAATTACAGGCCACCAATTATATATTCTAGTATATAATGTCATGGGTGCCTTTAAACTGCAGCAGGTGGTCAATTTGCATTGCCTGCTCACATTTAGAGGTTTAAGGGAATACAAAATTGCATATTTTGGGCACAAAAATAAGTACTTTGACTTTTTTTAAGGTGGCAATCTGGTCAAAATGGGGTTCACAACCAAGCAAAAGAACAAGTTGCTCAATGTTGGTTTTAAACGAGGTGGGACTAGTCCGGTGAAGGGGAAAAAACATAATTATGAAAGAAGGTCGAAATTCCAACACAACCTATGTAAGGTTAGAAAGGTCATCCTTTGAAGCACGGGTAGCTTACAATGACAAGGTTCTTACTTTCGGATGTAGACGGCTCTCAAACCCCAGCTAAGCCCATGCGTCCGAGAGGCGAACAAGATTCGCTATGTAGACCTGTTACGGGGTTCCTGCTCCATCAAAAGTCCATCCCGACTTACTTACGAACAAGGTCTATCGTCCCCGCCCTACTCCAGTCTATGATGTCCTCTGAAAATAGAAAGCATAGGTAAGAAGTGATAAATGTAGGGGCGACTTGGTAATTGACGACAGTGCTTCCATAAAGTGGGGCTTAGGCTGGGAGGAAAGGTTAAAATGTACAAGATGCAGATATGTAGGCAAGCATTATAGCTTTACAATGAGGTTCCATCAAGTACCAGGGGCAGAAAGGCAGCTCAGATCAATGTAGGCTTCCAAATAGGTGTTGCAAGTACTTCTATTGGGAACACAGGTTCCCGCAGAATTCTCAACACAACCAATATCATTGCTCCCTCTCCACTTGCTATGCAAAAACAAGCAAATAAGGTCAATACTGCCCTTAAATCCCTAAATGAGAGAAGCATGTACCAGATTTGAAAATGCCAAAATTGGTCAAAAAGATCCTCTAAGGTAAATGTTGAAGGGGACACTTGCTACAACAATCCAATTTTTTACTCTGACGCGACACCCTTTCAAGCCGGAACTATTGCCATAAGCACTATGTGTGAAAACAATACCAGAAACAAGCAAATTGTAGGGGTACAAGTAGCAAATAAACTATGCAGGACTGCATCAATGCTTAGGAATAAGGGTAAACCTGTTCAGTGCCCCAATCATATGGGGCATTGTTCTGCAAATGTTTCAGAGAGGGAACCAATAGGTGATGAAGGCAAATGGAATAGGTTGTTAGGTGACCAGATCTCTAAGGACATCAAAATAGCAAATTTCACTTGTGATGGGGACAGTAGGGCATTCCAAGGTGTTCGTAACTCTCACGGTCACAATGTGGGTCATCTTAAGGATCTGAGGCACCTAGGCAACTCGCTGAAGCGCGGAGCTCAACAAAGCGCCTTTCTCAAAGGGCATGCTCAAGGGTCATTCAAGTCTAATATCAGGAGTCGGTTCGCTCTCTCGGTCAAAGCTAGGTGTATGGCTGAGCTTAAAGCTGCCCACACTAAACACCAGGGTGACATCAAGGTTCTAAAGAAGGTCATGGTTGATGTAATCGCAACCATTGTTCTATGCTTCAGTGGTTACTGCGGTACTCATTGTGCAAAGTACAGTTATGTCTGTGCTGGTACAAATAGGCAAGCTAAGAATTTCATGCAGACAATGTTAAAGGTTAAAATGGTTGACAGTGACCAACAAGTCCTTAAAAAATGCATTGAAATGGTTTTAGGTCCAGCTGCTCTTGACGCTACCAAACTTTTAACCACAACCCAAAAAAGTGAAGCAGTAAACAGGTCGTACCAAGCTGTCCAATCCTAAAACTGTCACTTTCTCACGCAACTGTGTAGGTCGAATTCACGGGCAGGTTCACAAATTAAACAATGCTATGCTGACTCTGTAATTGCAAAAACCACTGAACTAAATGCTAACCTTACCCAGGGGGTCAAAGATTATTAAGCAGATAGCATATGAGGACCGCAACGACCTTAACCGAAAGCAAACATCCGCTACCAACAAAAGCACGAGCTTTACGTGCCAGACGCGGAATTATCGATACAAACTGCATGAGGAATTACACTACGGCAAGGGCATGAGTGACCCCAAACCTGATTATGACAGTCTTCCACACCTTAAGCATCATAAATATGCTTAGTTGATTGTGTACCTGATAATAAATTGTTATTATTACCTGTTTTGGCATAAGAGACCTCTAACAAGTGGCCCTCGCGTCAGCATCAGGCGTTCCTCTACCTGAAAAAGGCAAAAATACCCAATAGAAATAGATATAAAATGAAAAAAAACATGCATTTATGTATTTTAAGTGTATTTCATTGAATAAAAGGAAGTGATAAAGCTTGTTGTATTCATGTTTTTACCAAATATGCAGGCTGGCTCAGTTCCATGCCCGCTGCACTGTCCGAACTGTAAACATGTCCGCCGTTCCATGTTGGTGGAATGGGGCTCTATGTTTAAATGTTCAGGCTTAACACACAAGCTATTGTTGCATAAGTGGGCTCACAGAGTCCCTGGCGTTCAATGCTGACTTCATGTAGCACATTAACGCTACACGGTGAACCAAGTATGTCTCTGATTTTATGTCCGAAGGCAATTTAGCCCTCATTCGGCCATAATAGGGTAAGGAACTATTTGAAATACAACCATTCCAGACCAAACAATCTGAATTGATGCATTTAATGCACTTATTTTCTACTCTTTTGCTCAGAAATGACCAAAAATCTGCTTTCTCATCCATATTTTGCACTTGCAGACGATATTTTATTTTAACCCAAAGTCAGTTTAGGTCACAATATACTAAAAGATTTCCTTAACAAATTCAATGTAAAAGCAATAAATTCAACAAAAAATAAACTCAACATTTTGCGCGTAGAGAACCCTCATAACCATACCTTTTCTTAAAGAGCATTCTGAGCCGAATTGAGTTAGACAATAAAAAAGATAGGTCATGTGATATGTAAGAAAGAACTCAACGCGAATCAAAGTTCACTGTTTTACGGCCATCTTTTTACAGGCTACTCTCCAGTTGAAGGTATACTGCCAACTGTCAAAGTCTCGTCATGTAGTCTCCAACCTTCAAGCGAAACAGTGAATTTTTAGTACACAACAATGTTTTTCCTACCACACGTACAAAGAAATATTCAAAATAAAGTCATGGCAAGTGACTATACAGAAAATTGTGTCTTCAAATAAATGGTGTTGATTTATTTAGAGAGTATAGCATTGCACACCAGAAATATTTAGTATACTGTAACCTATAAGAGAAATTTGTTCTCATTAAAATTAGTTTTTTCTTGCATATAATTATCTTCCCATGCATATTGCACCAATATATTAAGTTTGGCTTGTATATCTGTCCATTTGGCCATTTTATTTCATATTTTCAAACACAGGTGATTTTGGTCGGAAGCCGGTGATTTCAAGCGTCTTGAAGCTTAAATGTCCCTCTAACAATTAAAGCTGATATTTGCAATATTTGTGAACAAAATACCCAAACAAACCAAACAAACGTGTATGGGGGGCTTATGTGGGGTGAGGAGAGAATGACTTTGTTAGATATTTTTACTCTAAGCCATTTTGATAATGTATTTTTTGTGTATTTTTTTTTAAAAATCACCCCAAAATGTAAATTTAATAGAAAAAAAATTCCAATTTCATCCAAGACAATTAACAAATTAGTCAAAATGGGAGATCAAAGATACTTTGAAGTGTAGAAATCAATCAGCTTCCAGTAATTGCTTGTTTCAAACCAATAAAGTGTAAAATCTTTAAAGCACCTTGTTTGTCGCAGCCTCTTTAATTACAGGCCACCAATTATATATTCTAGTATATAATGTCATGGGGTGCCTTTAAACTGCAGCAGGTGGTCAATTTGCATTGCCTGCTCACATTTAGCATTGCCTGCTCACATTTAGAGGTTTAAGGGAATACAAAATTGCATATTTTGGGCACAAAATAAGTACTTTGACTTTTTTTAAGGTGGCAATCTGGTCAAAATGGGGTTCACAACCAAGCAAAAGAACAAGTTGCTCAATGTTGGTTTTAAACGAGGTGGGACTAGTCCGGTGAAGGGGAAAAAACATAATTATGAAAGAAGGTCAAATTCCAACACAACCTATGTAAGGTTAGAAAGGTCATCCTTTGAAGCACGGGTAGCTTACAATGACAAGGTTCTTACTTTTCGGGATGTAGACGGCTCTCAAACCCCAGCTAAGCCCATGCGTCCGAGAGCGAACAAGATTCGCTATGTAGACCTGTTACGGGTTCCTGCTCCATCAAAAGTCCATCCCGACTTACTTACGAACAAGGTCTATGTCCCCGCCCTACTCCAGTCTATGATGTCCTCTGAAAATAGAAAGCATAGGTTAAGAAGTGATAAATGTAGGGGCGACTTGGTAATTGACGACAGTGCTTCCATAAAGTGGGGCTTAGGCTGGGAGGAAAGGTTAAAATGTACAAGATGCAGATATGTAGGCAAGCATTATAAGCTTTACAATGAGGTTCCATCAAGTACCAGGGGCAGAAAGGCAGCTCAGATCAATGTAGGCTTCCAAATAGGTGTTGCAAGTACTTCTATTGGGAACACAGGTTCCCGCAGAATTCTCAACACAACCAATATCATTGCTCCCTCTCCACTTGCTATGCAAAAACAAGCAAATAAGGTCAATACTGCCCTTAAATCCCTAAATGAGAGAAGCATGTACCAGATTTGAAAATGCCAAAATTGGTCAAAAAGATCCCTCTAAGGTAAATGTTGAAGGGGACACTTGCTACAACAATCCAATTTTTTACTCTGACGCGACACCCTTTCAAGCCGGAACTATTGCCATAAGCACTATGTGTGAAAACAATACCAGAAACAAGCAAATTGTAGGGGTACAAGTAGCAAATAAACTATGCAGGACTGCATCAATGCTTAGGAATAAGGGTAAACCTGTTCAGTGCCCCAATCATATGGGGCATTGTTCTGCAAATGTTTCAGAGAGGGAACCAATAGGTGATGAAGGCAAATGGAATAGGTTGTTAGGTGACCAGATCTCTAAGGACATCAAAATAGCAAATTTCACTTGTGATGGGGACAGTAGGGCATTCCAAGGTGTTCGTAACTCTCACGGTCACAATGTGGGTCATCTTAAGGATCTGAGGCACCTAGGCAACTCGCTGAAGCGCGAGCTCAACAAAGCGCCTTTCTCAAAGGGCATGCTCAAGGGTCATTCCAAGTCTAATATCAGGAGTCGGTTCGCTCTCTCGGTCAAAGCTAGGTGTATGGCTGAGCTTAAAGCTGCCCACACTAAACACCAGGGTGACATCAAGGTTCTAAAGAAGGTCATGGTTGATGTAATCGCAACCATTGTTCTATGCTTCAGTGGTTACTGCGGTACTCATTGTGCAAAGTACAGTTATGTCTGTGCTGGTACAAATAGGCAAGCTAAGAATTTCATGCCAGACAATGTAAAGGTTAAAATGGTTGACAGTGACCAACAAGTCCTTAAAAAATGCATTGAAATGGTTTTAGGTCCAGCTGCTCTTGACGCTACCAAACTTTTAACCACAACCCAAAAAAGTGAAGCAGTAAACAGGTCGTACCAAGCTGTCAATCCTAAAACTGTCACTTTCTCACGCAACTGTGTAGGTCGAATTCACGGGCAGGTTCACAAATTAAACAATGGCTATGCTGACTCTGTAATTGCAAAAACCACTGAACTAAATGCTAACCTTACCCAGGGGTCAAAGATTATTAAGCAGATAGCATATGAGGACCGCAACGACCTTAACCGAAAGCAAACATCCGCTACCAACAAAGCACGAGCTTTACGTGCCAGGACGCGGAATTATCGATACAAACTGCATGAGGAATTACACTACGGCAAGGGCATGAGTGACCCCAAACCTGATTATGACAGTCTTCCACACCTTAAGCATCATAAATATGCTTAGTTGATTGTGTACCTGATAATAAATTGTTATTATTACCTGTTTTGGCATAAGAGACCTCTAACAAGTGGCCCTCGCGTCAGCATCAGGCGTTCCTCTACCTGAAAAAGGCAAAAATACCCAATAGAAATAGATATAAAATGAAAAAAAACATGCATTTATGTATTTTAAGTGTATTTCTATGAATAAAAGGAAGTGATAAAGCTTGTTGTATTCATGTTTTTACCAAATATGCAGGCTGGCTCAGTTCCATGCCCGCTGCACTGTCCGAACTGTAAACATGTCCGCCGTTCCATGTTGGTGGAATGGGGCTCTATGTTTAAATGTTCAGGCTTAACACACAAGCTATTGTTGCATAAGTGGCTCACAGAGTCCCTGGCGTTCAATGCTGACTTCATGTAGCACATTAACGCTACACGGTGAACCAAGTATGTCTCTGATTTTATGTCCGAAGGCAATTTAGCCCTCATTCGGCCATAATAGGGTAAGGAACTATTTGAAATACAACCATTCCAGACCAAACAATCTGAATTGATGCATTTAATGCACTTATTTTCTACTCTTTTGCTCAGAAATGACCAAAAATCTGCTTTCTCATCCATATTTTGCACTTGCAGACGATATTTTATTTTAACCCAAAGTCAGTTTAGGTCACAATATACTAAAAGATTTCCTTAACAAATTCAATGTAAAAGCAATAAATTCAACAAAAAATAAACTCAACATTTTGCGCGTAGAGACCCTCATAACCATACCTTTTCTTAAAGAGCATTCTGAGCCGAATTGAGTTAGACAATAAAAAAGATAGGTCATGTGATATGTAAGAAAGAACTCAACGCGAATCAAAGTTCACTGTTTTACGGCCATCTTTTTACCGGCTACTCTCCAGTTGAAGGTATACTGCCAACTGTCAAAGTCTCGTCATGTAGTCTCCAACCTTCAAGCGAAACAGTGAATTTTTAGTACACAACAATGTTTTTCCTACCACACGTACAAAGAAATATTCAAAAATAAAGTCATGGCAAGTGACTATACAGAAAATTGTGTCTTCAAATAAATGGTGTTGATTTATTTAGAGAGTATAGCATTGCACACCAGAAATATTTAGTATACTGTAACCTATAAGAGAAATTTGTTCTCATTAAAATTAGTTTTTCTTGCATATAATTATCTTCCCATGCATATTGCACCAATATATTAAGTTTGGCTTGTATATCTGTCCATTTGGCCATTTTATTTCATATTTTCAAACACAGGTGATTTTGGTCGGAAGCCGGTGATTTCAAGCGTCTTGAAGCTTAAATGTCCCTCTAACAATTAAAGCTGATATTTGCAATATTTGTGACAAAATACCCAAACAAACCAAACAAACGTGTATGGGGGGCTTATGTGGGGTGAGGAGAGAATGACTTTGTTAGATATTTTTACTCTAAGCCATTTTGATAATGTATTTTTTGTGTATTTTTTTTAAAAAATCACCCCAAAAATGTAAATTTAATAGAAAAAAAATTCCAATTTCATCCAAGACAATTAACAAATTAGTCAAAATGGGAGATCAAAGATACTTTGAAGTGTAGAAATCAATCAGCTTCCAGTAATTGCTTGTTTCAAACCAATAAAGTGTAAAATCTTTAAAGCACCTTGTTTGTCGCAGCCTCTTTAATTACAGGCCACCAATTATATATTCTAGTATATAATGTCATGGGTGCCTTTAAACTGCAGCAGGTGGTCAATTTGCATTGCCTGCTCACATTTAGAGGTTTAAGGGAATACAAAATTGCATATTTTGGGCACAAAATAAGTACTTTGACTTTTTTTAAGGTGGCAATCTGGTCAAAATGGGGTTCACAACCAAGCAAAAGAACAAGTTGCTCAATGTTGGTTTTAAACGAGGTGGGACTAGTCCGGTGAAGGGGAAAAAACATAATTATGAAAGAAGGTCAAATTCCAACACAACCTATGTAAGGTTAGAAAGGTCATCCTTTGAAGCACGGGTAGCTTACAATGACAAGGTTCTTACTTTTCGGGATGTAGACGGCTCTCAAACCCCAGCTAAGCCCATGCGTCCGAGAGCGAACAAGATTCGCTATGTAGACCTGTTACGGGTTCCTGCTCCATCAAAAGTCCATCCCGACTTACTTACGAACAAGGTCTATGTCCCCGCCCTACTCCAGTCTATGATGTCCTCTGAAAATAGAAAGCATAGGTTAAGAAGTGATAAATGTAGGGGCGACTTGGTAATTGACGACAGTGCTTCCATAAAGTGGGGCTTAGGCTGGGAGGAAAGGTTAAAATGTACAAGATGCAGATATGTAGGCAAGCATTATAAGCTTTACAATGAGGTTCCATCAAGTACCAGGGGCAGAAAGGCAGCTCAGATCAATGTAGGCTTCCAAATAGGTGTTGCAAGTACTTCTATTGGGAACACAGGTTCCCGCAGAATTCTCAACACAACCAATATCATTGCTCCCTCTCCACTTGCTATGCAAAAACAAGCAAATAAGGTCAATACTGCCCTTAAATCCCTAAATGAGAGAAGCATGTACCAGATTTGAAAATGCCAAAATTGGTCAAAAAGATCCCTCTAAGGTAAATGTTGAAGGGGACACTTGCTACAACAATCCAATTTTTTACTCTGACGCGACACCCTTTCAAGCCGGAACTATTGCCATAAGCACTATGTGTGAAAACAATACCAGAAACAAGCAAATTGTAGGGGTACAAGTAGCAAATAAACTATGCAGGACTGCATCAATGCTTAGGAATAAGGGTAAACCTGTTCAGTGCCCCAATCATATGGGGCATTGTTCTGCAAATGTTTCAGAGAGGGAACCAATAGGTGATGAAGGCAAATGGAATAGGTTGTTAGGTGACCAGATCTCTAAGGACATCAAAATAGCAAATTTCACTTGTGATGGGGACAGTAGGGCATTCCAAGGTGTTCGTAACTCTCACGGTCACAATGTGGGTCATCTTAAGGATCTGAGGCACCTAGGCAACTCGCTGAAGCGCGAGCTCAACAAAGCGCCTTTCTCAAAGGGCATGCTCAAGGGTCATTCCAAGTCTAATATCAGGAGTCGGTTCGCTCTCTCGGTCAAAGCTAGGTGTATGGCTGAGCTTAAAGCTGCCCACACTAAACACCAGGGTGACATCAAGGTTCTAAAGAAGGTCATGGTTGATGTAATCGCAACCATTGTTCTATGCTTCAGTGGTTACTGCGGTACTCATTGTGCAAAGTACAGTTATGTCTGTGCTGGTACAAATAGGCAAGCTAAGAATTTCATGCCAGACAATGTAAAGGTTAAAATGGTTGACAGTGACCAACAAGTCCTTAAAAAATGCATTGAAATGGTTTTAGGTCCAGCTGCTCTTGACGCTACCAAACTTTTAACCACAACCCAAAAAAGTGAAGCAGTAAACAGGTCGTACCAAGCTGTCAATCCTAAAACTGTCACTTTCTCACGCAACTGTGTAGGTCGAATTCACGGGCAGGTTCACAAATTAAACAATGGCTATGCTGACTCTGTAATTGCAAAAACCACTGAACTAAATGCTAACCTTACCCAGGGGTCAAAGATTATTAAGCAGATAGCATATGAGGACCGCAACGACCTTAACCGAAAGCAAACATCCGCTACCAACAAAGCACGAGCTTTACGTGCCAGGACGCGGAATTATCGATACAAACTGCATGAGGAATTACACTACGGCAAGGGCATGAGTGACCCCAAACCTGATTATGACAGTCTTCCACACCTTAAGCATCATAAATATGCTTAGTTGATTGTGTACCTGATAATAAATTGTTATTATTACCTGTTTTGGCATAAGAGACCTCTAACAAGTGGCCCTCGCGTCAGCATCAGGCGTTCCTCTACCTGAAAAAGGCAAAAATACCCAATAGAAATAGATATAAAATGAAAAAAAACATGCATTTATGTATTTTAAGTGTATTTCTATGAATAAAAGGAAGTGATAAAGCTTGTTGTATTCATGTTTTTACCAAATATGCAGGCTGGCTCAGTTCCATGCCCGCTGCACTGTCCGAACTGTAAACATGTCCGCCGTTCCATGTTGGTGGAATGGGGCTCTATGTTTAAATGTTCAGGCTTAACACACAAGCTATTGTTGCATAAGTGGCTCACAGAGTCCCTGGCGTTCAATGCTGACTTCATGTAGCACATTAACGCTACACGGTGAACCAAGTATGTCTCTGATTTTATGTCCGAAGGCAATTTAGCCCTCATTCGGCCATAATAGGGTAAGGAACTATTTGAAATACAACCATTCCAGACCAAACAATCTGAATTGATGCATTTAATGCACTTATTTTCTACTCTTTTGCTCAGAAATGACCAAAAATCTGCTTTCTCATCCATATTTTGCACTTGCAGACGATATTTTATTTTAACCCAAAGTCAGTATAAGAGAAATTTGTTCTCATTAAAATTAGTTTTTCTTGCATATAATTATCTTCCCATGCATATTGCACCAATATATTAAGTTTGGCTTGTATATCTGTCCATTTGGCCATTTTATTTCATATTTTCAAACACAGGTGATTTTGGTCGGAAGCCGGTGATTTCAAGCGTCTTGAAGCTTAAATGTCCCTCTAACAATTAAAGCTGATATTTGCAATATTTGTGACAAAATACCCAAACAAACCAAACAAACGTGTATGGGGGGCTTATGTGGGGTGAGGAGAGAATGACTTTGTTAGATATTTTTACTCTAAGCCATTTTGATAATGTATTTTTTGTGTATTTTTTTTTAAAAATCACCCCAAAAATGTAAATTTAATAGAAAAAAAATTCCAATTTCATCCAAGACAATTAACAAATTAGTCAAAATGGGAGATCAAAGATACTTTGAAGTGTAGAAATCAATCAGCTTCCAGTAATTGCTTGTTTCAAACCAATAAAGTGTAAAATCTTTAAAGCACCTTGTTTGTCGCAGCCTCTTTAATTACAGGCCACCAATTATATATTCTAGTATATAATGTCATGGGTGCCTTTAAACTGCAGCAGGTGGTCAATTTGCATTGCCTGCTCACATTTAGAGGTTTAAGGGAATACAAAATTGCATATTTTGGGCACAAAATAAGTACTTTGACTTTTTTTAAGGTGGCAATCTGGTCAAAATGGGGTTCACAACCAAGCAAAACAACAAGTTGCTCAATGTTGGTTTTAAACGAGGTGGGACTAGTCCGGTGAAGGGGAAAAAACATAATTATGAAAGAAGGTCAAATTCCAACACAACCTATGTAAGGTTAGAAAGGTCATCCTTTGAAGCACGGGTAGCTTACAATGACAAGGTTCTTACTTTTCGGGATGTAGACGGCTCTCAAACCCCAGCTAAGCCCATGCGTCCGAGAGCGAACAAGATTCGCTATGTAGACCTGTTACGGGTTCCTGCTCCATCAAAAGTCCATCCCGACTTACTTACGAACAAGGTCTATGTCCCCGCCCTACTCCAGTCTATGATGTCCTCTGAAAATAGAAAGCATAGGTTAAGAAGTGATAAATGTAGGGGCGACTTGGTAATTGACGACAGTGCTTCCATAAAGTGGGGCTTAGGCTGGGAGGAAAGGTTAAAATGTACAAGATGCAGATATGTAGGCAAGCATTATAAGCTTTACAATGAGGTTCCATCAAGTACCAGGGGCAGAAAGGCAGCTCAGATCAATGTAGGCTTCCAAATAGGTGTTGCAAGTACTTCTATTGGGAACACAGGTTCCCGCAGAATTCTCAACACAACCAATATCATTGCTCCCTCTCCACTTGCTATGCAAAAACAAGCAAATAAGGTCAATACTGCCCTTAAATCCCTAAATGAGAGAAGCATGTACCAGATTTGAAAATGCCAAAATTGGTCAAAAAGATCCCTCTAAGGTAAATGTTGAAGGGGACACTTGCTACAACAATCCAATTTTTTACTCTGACGCGACACCCTTTCAAGCCGGAACTATTGCCATAAGCACTATGTGTGAAAACAATACCAGAAACAAGCAAATTGTAGGGGTACAAGTAGCAAATAAACTATGCAGGACTGCATCAATGCTTAGGAATAAGGGTAAACCTGTTCAGTGCCCCAATCATATGGGGCATTGTTCTGCAAATGTTTCAGAGAGGGAACCAATAGGTGATGAAGGCAAATGGAATAGGTTGTTAGGTGACCAGATCTCTAAGGACATCAAAATAGCAAATTTCACTTGTGATGGGGACAGTAGGGCATTCCAAGGTGTTCGTAACTCTCACGGTCACAATGTGGGTCATCTTAAGGATCTGAGGCACCTAGGCAACTCGCTGAAGCGCGAGCTCAACAAAGCGCCTTTCTCAAAGGGCATGCTCAAGGGTCATTCCAAGTCTAATATCAGGAGTCGGTTCGCTCTCTCGGTCAAAGCTAGGTGTATGGCTGAGCTTAAAGCTGCCCACACTAAACACCAGGGTGACATCAAGGTTCTAAAGAAGGTCATGGTTGATGTAATCGCAACCATTGTTCTATGCTTCAGTGGTTACTGCGGTACTCATTGTGCAAAGTACAGTTATGTCTGTGCTGGTACAAATAGGCAAGCTAAGAATTTCATGCCAGACAATGTAAAGGTTAAAATGGTTGACAGTGACCAACAAGTCCTTAAAAAATGCATTGAAATGGTTTTAGGTCCAGCTGCTCTTGACGCTACCAAACTTTTAACCACAACCCAAAAAAGTGAAGCAGTAAACAGGTCGTACCAAGCTGTCAATCCTAAAACTGTCACTTTCTCACGCAACTGTGTAGGTCGAATTCACGGGCAGGTTCACAAATTAAACAATGGCTATGCTGACTCTGTAATTGCAAAAACCACTGAACTAAATGCTAACCTTACCCAGGGGTCAAAGATTATTAAGCAGATAGCATATGAGGACCGCAACGACCTTAACCGAAAGCAAACATCCGCTACCAACAAAGCACGAGCTTTACGTGCCAGGACGCGGAATTATCGATACAAACTGCATGAGGAATTACACTACGGCAAGGGCATGAGTGACCCCAAACCTGATTATGACAGTCTTCCACACCTTAAGCATCATAAATATGCTTAGTTGATTGTGTACCTGATAATAAATTGTTATTATTACCTGTTTTGGCATAAGAGACCTCTAACAAGTGGCCCTCGCGTCAGCATCAGGCGTTCCTCTACCTGAAAAAGGCAAAAATACCCAATAGAAATAGATATAAAATGAAAAAAAACATGCATTTATGTATTTTAAGTGTATTTCTATGAATAAAAGGAAGTGATAAAGCTTGTTGTATTCATGTTTTTACCAAATATGCAGGCTGGCTCAGTTCCATGCCCGCTGCACTGTCCGAACTGTAAACATGTCCGCCGTTCCATGTTGGTGGAATGGGGCTCTATGTTTAAATGTTCAGGCTTAACACACAAGCTATTGTTGCATAAGTGGCTCACAGAGTCCCTGGCGTTCAATGCTGACTTCATGTAGCACATTAACGCTACACGGTGAACCAAGTATGTCTCTGATTTTATGTCCGAAGGCAATTTAGCCCTCATTCGGCCATAATAGGGTAAGGAACTATTTGAAATACAACCATTCCAGACCAAACAATCTGAATTGATGCATTTAATGCACTTATTTTCTACTCTTTTGCTCAGAAATGACCAAAAATCTGCTTTCTCATCCATATTTTGCACTTGCAGACGATATTTTATTTTAACCCAAAGTCAGTTTAGGTCACAATATACTAAAAGATTTCCTTAACAAATTCAATGTAAAAGCAATAAATTCAACAAAAAATAAACTCAACATTTTGCGCGTAGAGACCCTCATAACCATACCTTTTCTTAAAGAGCATTCTGAGCCGAATTGAGTTAGACAATAAAAAAGATAGGTCATGTGATATGTAAGAAAGAACTCAACGCGAATCAAAGTTCACTGTTTTACGGCCATCTTTTTACCGGCTACTCTCCAGTTGAAGGTATACTGCCAACTGTCAAAGTCTCGTCATGTAGTCTCCAACCTTCAAGCGAAACAGTGAATTTTTAGTACACAACAATGTTTTTCCTACCACACGTACAAAGAAATATTCAAAAATAAAGTCATGGCAAGTGACTATACAGAAAATTGTGTCTTCAAATAAATGGTGTTGATTTATTTAGAGAGTATAGCATTGCACACCAGAAATATTTAGTATACTGTAACCTATAAGAGAAATTTGTTCTCATTAAAATTAGTTTTTCTTGCATATAATTATCTTCCCATGCATATTGCACCAATATATTAAGTTTGGCTTGTATATCTGTCCATTTGGCCATTTTATTTCATATTTTCAAACACAGGTGATTTTGGTCGGAAGCCGGTGATTTCAAGCGTCTTGAAGCTTAAATGTCCCTCTAACAATTAAAGCTGATATTTGCAATATTTGTGACAAAATACCCAAACAAACCAAACAAACGTGTATGGGGGGCTTATGTGGGGTGAGGAGAGAATGACTTTGTTAGATATTTTTACTCTAAGCCATTTTGATAATGTATTTTTTGTGTATTTTTTTTTAAAAATCACCCCAAAAATGTAAATTTAATAGAAAAAAAATTCCAATTTCATCCAAGACAATTAACAAATTAGTCAAAATGGGAGATCAAAGATACTTTGAAGTGTAGAAATCAATCAGCTTCCAGTAATTGCTTGTTTCAAACCAATAAAGTGTAAAATCTTTAAAGCACCTTGTTTGTCGCAGCCTCTTTAATTACAGGCCACCAATTATATATTCTAGTATATAATGTCATGGGTGCCTTTAAACTGCAGCAGGTGGTCAATTTGCATTGCCTGCTCACATTTAGAGGTTTAAGGGAATACAAAATTGCATATTTTGGGCACAAAATAAGTACTTTGACTTTTTTTAAGGTGGCAATCTGGTCAAAATGGGGTTCACAACCAAGCAAAAGAACAAGTTGCTCAATGTTGGTTTTAAACGAGGTGGGACTAGTCCGGTGAAGGGGAAAAAACATAATTATGAAAGAAGGTCAAATTCCAACACAACCTATGTAAGGTTAGAAAGGTCATCCTTTGAAGCACGGGTAGCTTACAATGACAAGGTTCTTACTTTTCGGGATGTAGACGGCTCTCAAACCCCAGCTAAGCCCATGCGTCCGAGAGCGAACAAGATTCGCTATGTAGACCTGTTACGGGTTCCTGCTCCATCAAAAGTCCATCCCGACTTACTTACGAACAAGGTCTATGTCCCCGCCCTACTCCAGTCTATGATGTCCTCTGAAAATAGAAAGCATAGGTTAAGAAGTGATAAATGTAGGGGCGACTTGGTAATTGACGACAGTGCTTCCATAAAGTGGGGCTTAGGCTGGGAGGAAAGGTTAAAATGTACAAGATGCAGATATGTAGGCAAGCATTATAAGCTTTACAATGAGGTTCCATCAAGTACCAGGGGCAGAAAGGCAGCTCAGATCAATGTAGGCTTCCAAATAGGTGTTGCAAGTACTTCTATTGGGAACACAGGTTCCCGCAGAATTCTCAACACAACCAATATCATTGCTCCCTCTCCACTTGCTATGCAAAAACAAGCAAATAAGGTCAATACTGCCCTTAAATCCCTAAATGAGAGAAGCATGTACCAGATTTGAAAATGCCAAAATTGGTCAAAAAGATCCCTCTAAGGTAAATGTTGAAGGGGACACTTGCTACAACAATCCAATTTTTTACTCTGACGCGACACCCTTTCAAGCCGGAACTATTGCCATAAGCACTATGTGTGAAAACAATACCAGAAACAAGCAAATTGTAGGGGTACAAGTAGCAAATAAACTATGCAGGACTGCATCAATGCTTAGGAATAAGGGTAAACCTGTTCAGTGCCCCAATCATATGGGGCATTGTTCTGCAAATGTTTCAGAGAGGGAACCAATAGGTGATGAAGGCAAATGGAATAGGTTGTTAGGTGACCAGATCTCTAAGGACATCAAAATAGCAAATTTCACTTGTGATGGGGACAGTAGGGCATTCCAAGGTGTTCGTAACTCTCACGGTCACAATGTGGGTCATCTTAAGGATCTGAGGCACCTAGGCAACTCGCTGAAGCGCGAGCTCAACAAAGCGCCTTTCTCAAAGGGCATGCTCAAGGGTCATTCCAAGTCTAATATCAGGAGTCGGTTCGCTCTCTCGGTCAAAGCTAGGTGTATGGCTGAGCTTAAAGCTGCCCACACTAAACACCAGGGTGACATCAAGGTTCTAAAGAAGGTCATGGTTGATGTAATCGCAACCATTGTTCTATGCTTCAGTGGTTACTGCGGTACTCATTGTGCAAAGTACAGTTATGTCTGTGCTGGTACAAATAGGCAAGCTAAGAATTTCATGCCAGACAATGTAAAGGTTAAAATGGTTGACAGTGACCAACAAGTCCTTAAAAAATGCATTGAAATGGTTTTAGGTCCAGCTGCTCTTGACGCTACCAAACTTTTAACCACAACCCAAAAAAGTGAAGCAGTAAACAGGTCGTACCAAGCTGTCAATCCTAAAACTGTCACTTTCTCACGCAACTGTGTAGGTCGAATTCACGGGCAGGTTCACAAATTAAACAATGGCTATGCTGACTCTGTAATTGCAAAAACCACTGAACTAAATGCTAACCTTACCCAGGGGTCAAAGATTATTAAGCAGATAGCATATGAGGACCGCAACGACCTTAACCGAAAGCAAACATCCGCTACCAACAAAGCACGAGCTTTACGTGCCAGGACGCGGAATTATCGATACAAACTGCATGAGGAATTACACTACGGCAAGGGCATGAGTGACCCCAAACCTGATTATGACAGTCTTCCACACCTTAAGCATCATAAATATGCTTAGTTGATTGTGTACCTGATAATAAATTGTTATTATTACCTGTTTTGGCATAAGAGACCTCTAACAAGTGGCCCTCGCGTCAGCATCAGGCGTTCCTCTACCTGAAAAAGGCAAAAATACCCAATAGAAATAGATATAAAATGAAAAAAAACATGCATTTATGTATTTTAAGTGTATTTCTATGAATAAAAGGAAGTGATAAAGCTTGTTGTATTCATGTTTTTACCAAATATGCAGGCTGGCTCAGTTCCATGCCCGCTGCACTGTCCGAACTGTAAACATGTCCGCCGTTCCATGTTGGTGGAATGGGGCTCTATGTTTAAATGTTCAGGCTTAACACACAAGCTATTGTTGCATAAGTGGCTCACAGAGTCCCTGGCGTTCAATGCTGACTTCATGTAGCACATTAACGCTACACGGTGAACCAAGTATGTCTCTGATTTTATGTCCGAAGGCAATTTAGCCCTCATTCGGCCATAATAGGGTAAGGAACTATTTGAAATACAACCATTCCAGACCAAACAATCTGAATTGATGCATTTAATGCACTTATTTTCTACTCTTTTGCTCAGAAATGACCAAAAATCTGCTTTCTCATCCATATTTTGCACTTGCAGACGATATTTTATTTTAACCCAAAGTCAGTTTAGAGAAATTTGTTCTCATTAAAATTAGTTTTTCTTGCATATAATTATCTTCCCATGCATATTGCACCAATATATTAAGTTTGGCTTGTATATCTGTCCATTTGGCCATTTTATTTCATATTTTCAAACACAGGTGATTTTGGTCGGAAGCCGGTGATTTCAAGCGTCTTGAAGCTTAAATGTCCCTCTAACAATTAAAGCTGATATTTGCAATATTTGTGACAAAATACCCAAACAAACCAAACAAACGTGTATGGGGGGCTTATGTGGGGTGAGGAGAGAATGACTTTGTTAGATATTTTTACTCTAAGCCATTTTGATAATGTATTTTTTGTGTATTTTTTTTTAAAAATCACCCCAAAAATGTAAATTTAATAGAAAAAAAATTCCAATTTCATCCAAGACAATTAACAAATTAGTCAAAATGGGAGATCAAAGATACTTTGAAGTGTAGAAATCAATCAGCTTCCAGTAATTGCTTGTTTCAAACCAATAAAGTGTAAAATCTTTAAAGCACCTTGTTTGTCGCAGCCTCTTTAATTACAGGCCACCAATTATATATTCTAGTATATAATGTCATGGGTGCCTTTAAACTGCAGCAGGTGGTCAATTTGCATTGCCTGCTCACATTTAGAGGTTTAAGGGAATACAAAATTGCATATTTTGGGCACAAAATAAGTACTTTGACTTTTTTTAAGGTGGCAATCTGGTCAAAATGGGGTTCACAACCAAGCAAAAGAACAAGTTGCTCAATGTTGGTTTTAAACGAGGTGGGACTAGTCCGGTGAAGGGGAAAAAACATAATTATGAAAGAAGGTCAAATTCCAACACAACCTATGTAAGGTTAGAAAGGTCATCCTTTGAAGCACGGGTAGCTTACAATGACAAGGTTCTTACTTTTCGGGATGTAGACGGCTCTCAAACCCCAGCTAAGCCCATGCGTCCGAGAGCGAACAAGATTCGCTATGTAGACCTGTTACGGGTTCCTGCTCCATCAAAAGTCCATCCCGACTTACTTACGAACAAGGTCTATGTCCCCGCCCTACTCCAGTCTATGATGTCCTCTGAAAATAGAAAGCATAGGTTAAGAAGTGATAAATGTAGGGGCGACTTGGTAATTGACGACAGTGCTTCCATAAAGTGGGGCTTAGGCTGGGAGGAAAGGTTAAAATGTACAAGATGCAGATATGTAGGCAAGCATTATAAGCTTTACAATGAGGTTCCATCAAGTACCAGGGGCAGAAAGGCAGCTCAGATCAATGTAGGCTTCCAAATAGGTGTTGCAAGTACTTCTATTGGGAACACAGGTTCCCGCAGAATTCTCAACACAACCAATATCATTGCTCCCTCTCCACTTGCTATGCAAAAACAAGCAAATAAGGTCAATACTGCCCTTAAATCCCTAAATGAGAGAAGCATGTACCAGATTTGAAAATGCCAAAATTGGTCAAAAAGATCCCTCTAAGGTAAATGTTGAAGGGGACACTTGCTACAACAATCCAATTTTTTACTCTGACGCGACACCCTTTCAAGCCGGAACTATTGCCATAAGCACTATGTGTGAAAACAATACCAGAAACAAGCAAATTGTAGGGGTACAAGTAGCAAATAAACTATGCAGGACTGCATCAATGCTTAGGAATAAGGGTAAACCTGTTCAGTGCCCCAATCATATGGGGCATTGTTCTGCAAATGTTTCAGAGAGGGAACCAATAGGTGATGAAGGCAAATGGAATAGGTTGTTAGGTGACCAGATCTCTAAGGACATCAAAATAGCAAATTTCACTTGTGATGGGGACAGTAGGGCATTCCAAGGTGTTCGTAACTCTCACGGTCACAATGTGGGTCATCTTAAGGATCTGAGGCACCTAGGCAACTCGCTGAAGCGCGAGCTCAACAAAGCGCCTTTCTCAAAGGGCATGCTCAAGGGTCATTCCAAGTCTAATATCAGGAGTCGGTTCGCTCTCTCGGTCAAAGCTAGGTGTATGGCTGAGCTTAAAGCTGCCCACACTAAACACCAGGGTGACATCAAGGTTCTAAAGAAGGTCATGGTTGATGTAATCGCAACCATTGTTCTATGCTTCAGTGGTTACTGCGGTACTCATTGTGCAAAGTACAGTTATGTCTGTGCTGGTACAAATAGGCAAGCTAAGAATTTCATGCCAGACAATGTAAAGGTTAAAATGGTTGACAGTGACCAACAAGTCCTTAAAAAATGCATTGAAATGGTTTTAGGTCCAGCTGCTCTTGACGCTACCAAACTTTTAACCACAACCCAAAAAAGTGAAGCAGTAAACAGGTCGTACCAAGCTGTCAATCCTAAAACTGTCACTTTCTCACGCAACTGTGTAGGTCGAATTCACGGGCAGGTTCACAAATTAAACAATGGCTATGCTGACTCTGTAATTGCAAAAACCACTGAACTAAATGCTAACCTTACCCAGGGGTCAAAGATTATTAAGCAGATAGCATATGAGGACCGCAACGACCTTAACCGAAAGCAAACATCCGCTACCAACAAAGCACGAGCTTTACGTGCCAGGACGCGGAATTATCGATACAAACTGCATGAGGAATTACACTACGGCAAGGGCATGAGTGACCCCAAACCTGATTATGACAGTCTTCCACACCTTAAGCATCATAAATATGCTTAGTTGATTGTGTACCTGATAATAAATTGTTATTATTACCTGTTTTGGCATAAGAGACCTCTAACAAGTGGCCCTCGCGTCAGCATCAGGCGTTCCTCTACCTGAAAAAGGCAAAAATACCCAATAGAAATAGATATAAAATGAAAAAAAACATGCATTTATGTATTTTAAGTGTATTTCTATGAATAAAAGGAAGTGATAAAGCTTGTTGTATTCATGTTTTTACCAAATATGCAGGCTGGCTCAGTTCCATGCCCGCTGCACTGTCCGAACTGTAAACATGTCCGCCGTTCCATGTTGGTGGAATGGGGCTCTATGTTTAAATGTTCAGGCTTAACACACAAGCTATTGTTGCATAAGTGGCTCACAGAGTCCCTGGCGTTCAATGCTGACTTCATGTAGCACATTAACGCTACACGGTGAACCAAGTATGTCTCTGATTTTATGTCCGAAGGCAATTTAGCCCTCATTCGGCCATAATAGGGTAAGGAACTATTTGAAATACAACCATTCCAGACCAAACAATCTGAATTGATGCATTTAATGCACTTATTTTCTACTCTTTTGCTCAGAAATGACCAAAAATCTGCTTTCTCATCCATATTTTGCACTTGCAGACGATATTTTATTTTAACCCAAAGTCAGTTTAGGTCACAATATACTAAAAGATTTCCTTAACAAATTCAATGTAAAAGCAATAAATTCAACAAAAAATAAACTCAACATTTTGCGCGTAGAGACCCTCATAACCATACCTTTTCTTAAAGAGCATTCTGAGCCGAATTGAGTTAGACAATAAAAAAGATAGGTCATGTGATATGTAAGAAAGAACTCAACGCGAATCAAAGTTCACTGTTTTACGGCCATCTTTTTACCGGCTACTCTCCAGTTGAAGGTATACTGCCAACTGTCAAAGTCTCGTCATGTAGTCTCCAACCTTCAAGCGAAACAGTGAATTTTTAGTACACAACAATGTTTTTCCTACCACACGTACAAAGAAATATTCAAAAATAAAGTCATGGCAAGTGACTATACAGAAAATTGTGTCTTCAAATAAATGGTGTTGATTTATTTAGAGAGTATAGCATTGCACACCAGAAATATTTAGTATACTGTAACCTATAAGAGAAATTTGTTCTCATTAAAATTAGTTTTTCTTGCATATAATTATCTTCCCATGCATATTGCACCAATATATTAAGTTTGGCTTGTATATCTGTCCATTTGGCCATTTTATTTCATATTTTCAAACACAGGTGATTTTGGTCGGAAGCCGGTGATTTCAAGCGTCTTGAAGCTTAAATGTCCCTCTAACAATTAAAGCTGATATTTGCAATATTTGTGACAAAATACCCAAACAAACCAAACAAACGTGTATGGGGGGCTTATGTGGGGTGAGGAGAGAATGACTTTGTTAGATATTTTTACTCTAAGCCATTTTGATAATGTATTTTTTGTGTATTTTTTTTTAAAAATCACCCCAAAAATGTAAATTTAATAGAAAAAAAATTCCAATTTCATCCAAGACAATTAACAAATTAGTCAAAATGGGAGATCAAAGATACTTTGAAGTGTAGAAATCAATCAGCTTCCAGTAATTGCTTGTTTCAAACCAATAAAGTGTAAAATCTTTAAAGCACCTTGTTTGTCGCAGCCTCTTTAATTACAGGCCACCAATTATATATTCTAGTATATAATGTCATGGGTGCCTTTAAACTGCAGCAGGTGGTCAATTTGCATTGCCTGCTCACATTTAGAGGTTTAAGGGAATACAAAATTGCATATTTTGGGCACAAAATAAGTACTTTGACTTTTTTTAAGGTGGCAATCTGGTCAAAATGGGGTTCACAACCAAGCAAAAGAACAAGTTGCTCAATGTTGGTTTTAAACGAGGTGGGACTAGTCCGGTGAAGGGGAAAAAACATAATTATGAAAGAAGGTCAAATTCCAACACAACCTATGTAAGGTTAGAAAGGTCATCCTTTGAAGCACGGGTAGCTTACAATGACAAGGTTCTTACTTTTCGGGATGTAGACGGCTCTCAAACCCCAGCTAAGCCCATGCGTCCGAGAGCGAACAAGATTCGCTATGTAGACCTGTTACGGGTTCCTGCTCCATCAAAAGTCCATCCCGACTTACTTACGAACAAGGTCTATGTCCCCGCCCTACTCCAGTCTATGATGTCCTCTGAAAATAGAAAGCATAGGTTAAGAAGTGATAAATGTAGGGGCGACTTGGTAATTGACGACAGTGCTTCCATAAAGTGGGGCTTAGGCTGGGAGGAAAGGTTAAAATGTACAAGATGCAGATATGTAGGCAAGCATTATAAGCTTTACAATGAGGTTCCATCAAGTACCAGGGGCAGAAAGGCAGCTCAGATCAATGTAGGCTTCCAAATAGGTGTTGCAAGTACTTCTATTGGGAACACAGGTTCCCGCAGAATTCTCAACACAACCAATATCATTGCTCCCTCTCCACTTGCTATGCAAAAACAAGCAAATAAGGTCAATACTGCCCTTAAATCCCTAAATGAGAGAAGCATGTACCAGATTTGAAAATGCCAAAATTGGTCAAAAAGATCCCTCTAAGGTAAATGTTGAAGGGGACACTTGCTACAACAATCCAATTTTTTACTCTGACGCGACACCCTTTCAAGCCGGAACTATTGCCATAAGCACTATGTGTGAAAACAATACCAGAAACAAGCAAATTGTAGGGGTACAAGTAGCAAATAAACTATGCAGGACTGCATCAATGCTTAGGAATAAGGGTAAACCTGTTCAGTGCCCCAATCATATGGGGCATTGTTCTGCAAATGTTTCAGAGAGGGAACCAATAGGTGATGAAGGCAAATGGAATAGGTTGTTAGGTGACCAGATCTCTAAGGACATCAAAATAGCAAATTTCACTTGTGATGGGGACAGTAGGGCATTCCAAGGTGTTCGTAACTCTCACGGTCACAATGTGGGTCATCTTAAGGATCTGAGGCACCTAGGCAACTCGCTGAAGCGCGAGCTCAACAAAGCGCCTTTCTCAAAGGGCATGCTCAAGGGTCATTCCAAGTCTAATATCAGGAGTCGGTTCGCTCTCTCGGTCAAAGCTAGGTGTATGGCTGAGCTTAAAGCTGCCCACACTAAACACCAGGGTGACATCAAGGTTCTAAAGAAGGTCATGGTTGATGTAATCGCAACCATTGTTCTATGCTTCAGTGGTTACTGCGGTACTCATTGTGCAAAGTACAGTTATGTCTGTGCTGGTACAAATAGGCAAGCTAAGAATTTCATGCCAGACAATGTAAAGGTTAAAATGGTTGACAGTGACCAACAAGTCCTTAAAAAATGCATTGAAATGGTTTTAGGTCCAGCTGCTCTTGACGCTACCAAACTTTTAACCACAACCCAAAAAAGTGAAGCAGTAAACAGGTCGTACCAAGCTGTCAATCCTAAAACTGTCACTTTCTCACGCAACTGTGTAGGTCGAATTCACGGGCAGGTTCACAAATTAAACAATGGCTATGCTGACTCTGTAATTGCAAAAACCACTGAACTAAATGCTAACCTTACCCAGGGGTCAAAGATTATTAAGCAGATAGCATATGAGGACCGCAACGACCTTAACCGAAAGCAAACATCCGCTACCAACAAAGCACGAGCTTTACGTGCCAGGACGCGGAATTATCGATACAAACTGCATGAGGAATTACACTACGGCAAGGGCATGAGTGACCCCAAACCTGATTATGACAGTCTTCCACACCTTAAGCATCATAAATATGCTTAGTTGATTGTGTACCTGATAATAAATTGTTATTATTACCTGTTTTGGCATAAGAGACCTCTAACAAGTGGCCCTCGCGTCAGCATCAGGCGTTCCTCTACCTGAAAAAGGCAAAAATACCCAATAGAAATAGATATAAAATGAAAAAAAACATGCATTTATGTATTTTAAGTGTATTTCTATGAATAAAAGGAAGTGATAAAGCTTGTTGTATTCATGTTTTTACCAAATATGCAGGCTGGCTCAGTTCCATGCCCGCTGCACTGTCCGAACTGTAAACATGTCCGCCGTTCCATGTTGGTGGAATGGGGCTCTATGTTTAAATGTTCAGGCTTAACACACAAGCTATTGTTGCATAAGTGGCTCACAGAGTCCCTGGCGTTCAATGCTGACTTCATGTAGCACATTAACGCTACACGGTGAACCAAGTATGTCTCTGATTTTATGTCCGAAGGCAATTTAGCCCTCATTCGGCCATAATAGGGTAAGGAACTATTTGAAATACAACCATTCCAGACCAAACAATCTGAATTGATGCATTTAATGCACTTATTTTCTACTCTTTTGCTCAGAAATGACCAAAAATCTGCTTTCTCATCCATATTTTGCACTTGCAGACGATATTTTATTTTAACCCAAAGTCAGTTTAGGTCACAATATACTAAAAGATTTCCTTAACAAATTCAATGTAAAAGCAATAAATTCAACAAAAAATAAACTCAACATTTTGCGCGTAGAGACCCTCATAACCATACCTTTTCTTAAAGAGCATTCTGAGCCGAATTGAGTTAGACAATAAAAAAGATAGGTCATGTGATATGTAAGAAAGAACTCAACGCGAATCAAAGTTCACTGTTTTACGGCCATCTTTTTACCGGCTACTCTCCAGTTGAAGGTATACTGCCAACTGTCAAAGTCTCGTCATGTAGTCTCCAACCTTCAAGCGAAACAGTGAATTTTTAGTACACAACAATGTTTTTCCTACCACACGTACAAAGAAATATTCAAAAATAAAGTCATGGCAAGTGACTATACAGAAAATTGTGTCTTCAAATAAATGGTGTTGATTTATTTAGAGAGTATAGCATTGCACACCAGAAATATTTAGTATACTGTAACCTATAAGAGAAATTTGTTCTCATTAAAATTAGTTTTTCTTGCATATAATTATCTTCCCATGCATATTGCACCAATATATTAAGTTTGGCTTGTATATCTGTCCATTTGGCCATTTTATTTCATATTTTCAAACACAGGTGATTTTGGTCGGAAGCCGGTGATTTCAAGCGTCTTGAAGCTTAAATGTCCCTCTAACAATTAAAGCTGATATTTGCAATATTTGTGACAAAATACCCAAACAAACCAAACAAACGTGTATGGGGGGCTTATGCTGGGGTTGAGAGCCGCTACATCCCGAGAATAGACCTTTCAGTTAGATACCTTCTTTACTCTAAGCCATCTTCGATAATGTATTTTCTTCGTGTATTTCTTTTTTCAAAATTCACCCCAAAATGTAACCATTTACCACTAGAAAAAATTCTTACCATTTTCCAATCCAAGCAATTAACAAATTAGTCAAAATGTGAGCCATCAAATGATCCACTCTGAAGTGCTAGCAAATCAATCAGCTTCCAGTAATTGCTTGTTTCAAACCAATAAAGTGTAAAATCTTTAAAGCACCTTGTTTGTCGCAGCCTCTTTAATTACAGGCCACCAATTATATATTCTAGTATATAATGTCATGGGTGCCTT
>JAPFQT010001003.1:25000-27500 GCA_027627225.1 Congeria kusceri | reverse complement strand
GACCGAGCCTATTGCCTTTGCCAAGGTCTCGGTGCTCGCTGTATATACCCGTGGCGTATATTCGTGCGAGCTCTCGGCGGCCGCGAAGGCCGCCCTGATGTCCCCGCCGAAAGACACCAGCCAGCGAGACACTAGGGTCGCCCGGGGGAAAGCGCGGGCATGTCTACGCTGGATACGTTCTCTCCCGCAGATCGTCCGTCAATCCCTTTCGGTTTCGGCGGCCCAAGACCGCCGCGGTGTCCCCGCCGAAGAACACCCTGCGACACTGGTACCGAGCCCGAGAGAGTAGGCATGTCGCAGAAATTTTTCTCTCCCATATATATAGGAATGCTCTCGTCTCCAGCGGGACCG
This sequence comes from Congeria kusceri, assembly GCA_027627225.1. Classification (NCBI taxonomy): domain Eukaryota; kingdom Metazoa; phylum Mollusca; class Bivalvia; order Myida; family Dreissenidae; genus Congeria; species Congeria kusceri. The sequence continues at coordinate 27,149 of JAPFQT010001003.1, read as the reverse complement.
GTGGAATATAATTGTACCCGACCATCGTGTTCGGCTCCGAGCTCAAAAGCGAGGACAGCGCACCGCGGCCGCGGCCACGGCCGAAAATCGCCCCGGACGAGCTCCCCGAGAGGCAGGCCTCGGCCGCGCTGTCCACCCAGCTCGCCGAGACGACGCCCGGCTGCCAGCCCGCATTCGGGCCCTGTCGCCGAGCTCCCCGACAGGCAGGCCTGTTCCGCGCTATCCACCGAGCTCCCCAAGAACGGGCCCGCGCGTACGCAGCGAGCACCCGAGACGACGCGCGGCAGCCTGCCCAGCCAGCTCTCGGGCCCTGCCGCCGAGCTCCCCGCCTGGCCTGGCCTGGAACTCGGCTATCCACCGAGCTCCGCTAGACGACCGCCGGCCGACTGCCTGCAAGTCTCCGGGACTGTCCCCGCGAGAACGCCTCGCCGAGCTCCCCGCTAGGCAGGCCTCGCCCGCGCTATCCACCGAGCTCCCCTAGACGACGGCCGGCTGCCTGCCTGCGAGCCTTCGGGACCGTCCCCGCGAGACCGCCTCGCTCGCATTCTGTCCCTTATATATAGGAACGATTATCTCTTCAGCGGCACTGACACCCCCGCCATTCTATCAGCCCCGGCTGCCAGCCGCGCTCTCCGGCCGGCTGCCTGCCTGCGAGCCTTCGGGTCTGTCCCGGCGAGACCGCCTCGCTCGCCTACTGTCCCGTATGTGTAGGCCTCTCGTCGAGCTCCCCGATAGGCAGGCCTGGCCCCGCGCTTACGCACCGAGCTGCCAGCCTGCACGCCTCCGCGGTTGAACGGCGGGAGTAACTATGACTCTCTTAAGGTAACGAAATGCCTACCCAGCGAGCTCCCCGAGACGACGCGCGGCTGCCTGCCTACAGTCGCCGAGCGCCCCGCTAGGCAGGCCTGGCCGGCGCTGTCCACCGAGCTCCCCTAGACGACGGCCGGCTGCCTGCCTGCGAGCCTTCGGGTCTGTCCCCGCGAGACCGCCTCGCTCGCCTACTGTCCCGTATGTGTAGGCCTCTCGTCGAGCTCCCCGATAGGCAGGCCTGGCCCGCGCGTACGCACCGAGCTGCCAGCCTGCACGCCTCCGCGGTTGAACGGCGGGAGTAACTATGACTCTCTTAAGGTAACGAAATGCCTACCCAGCGAGCTCCCCGAGGCGACGCGCGGCTGCCTGCCTACTGTCGCCGAGCGCCCCGCTAGGCAGGCCTGGCCGGCGCTGTCCACCGAGCTCCCCTAGACGACGGCCGGCTGCCTGCCTGCGAGCCTTCGGGACTGTCCCCGCGAGACCGCCTCGCTCGCCTACTGTCCCGTATGTGTAGGCCTCTCGTCGAGCTCCCCGATAGGCAGGCCTGGCCCGCGCGTACGCACCGAGCTGCCAGCCTGTACGCCTCCGCGGTTGAACGGCGGGAGTAACAATGACTCTCTTAAGGTAACGAAATGCCTACCCAGCGAGCTCCCCGAGACGACGCGCGGCTGCCTGCCTACTGTCGCCGAGCGCCCCGCTAGGCAGGCCTGGCCGGCGCTGTCCACCGAGCTCCACTAGACGACGGCCGGCTGCCTGCCTGCGAGCCTTCGGGTCTGTCCCCGCGAGACCGCCTCGCTCGCCTACTGTCCCGTATGTGTAGGCCTCTCGTCGAGCTCCCCGATAGGCAGGCCTGGCCCGCGCTTACGCACCGAGCTGCCAGCCTGTACGCCTCCGCGGGTGAACGGCGGGAGTAACTATGACTCTCTTAAGGTAACGAAATGCCTACCCAGCGAGCTCCCCGAGACGTCGCGCGGCTGCCTGCCTACTGTCGCCGAGCGCCCCGCTAGGCAGGCCTGGCCGGCGCTGTCCACCGAGCTCCCCCTAGACGACGGCCGGCTGCCTGCCTGCGAGCCTTCGGGTCTGTCCCCGCGAGACCGCCTCGCTCGCCTACTGTCCCGTATGTGTAGGCCTCTCGTCGAGCTCCCCGATAGGCAGGCCTGGCCCCGCGCTTACGCACCGAGCTGCCAGCCTGCACGCCTCCGCGGTTGAACGGCGGGAGTAACTATGACTCTCTTAAGGTAACGAAATGCCTACCCAGCGAGCTCCCCGAGACGACGCGCGGCTGCCTGCCTACAGTCGCCGAGCGCCCCGCTAGGCAGGCCTGGCCGGCGCTGTCCAC
>JAPFQT010001003.1:12500-15000 GCA_027627225.1 Congeria kusceri | reverse complement strand
TCGGGCCCTGTCGCCGAGCTCCCCGACAGGCAGGCCTGTTCCGCGCTATCCACCGAGCTCCCCAAGAACGGGCCCGCGCGTACGCAGCGAGCACCCGAGACGACGCGCGGCAGCCTGCCCAGCCAGCTCTCGGGCCCTGCCGCCGAGCTCCCCGCCTGGCCTGGCCTGGAACTCGGCTATCCACCGAGCTCCGCTAGACGACCGCCGGCCGACTGCCTGCAAGTCTCCGGGACTGTCCCCGCGAGAACGCCTCGCCGAGCTCCCCGCTAGGCAGGCCTCGCCCGCGCTATCCACCGAGCTCCCCTAGACGACGGCCGGCTGCCTGCCTGCGAGCCTTCGGGACCGTCCCCGCGAGACCGCCTCGCTCGCATTCTGTCCCTTATATATAGGAACGATTATCTCTTCAGCGGCACTGACACCCCCGCCATTCTATCAGCCCCGGCTGCCAGCCGCGCTCTCCGGCCGGCTGCCTGCCTGCGAGCCTTCGGGTCTGTCCCGGCGAGACCGCCTCGCTCGCCTACTGTCCCGTATGTGTAGGCCTCTCGTCGAGCTCCCCGATAGGCAGGCCTGGCCCCGCGCTTACGCACCGAGCTGCCAGCCTGCACGCCTCCGCGGTTGAACGGCGGGAGTAACTATGACTCTCTTAAGGTAACGAAATGCCTACCCAGCGAGCTCCCCGAGACGACGCGCGGCTGCCTGCCTACAGTCGCCGAGCGCCCCGCTAGGCAGGCCTGGCCGGCGCTGTCCACCGAGCTCCCCTAGACGACGGCCGGCTGCCTGCCTGCGAGCCTTCGGGTCTGTCCCCGCGAGACCGCCTCGCTCGCCTACTGTCCCGTATGTGTAGGCCTCTCGTCGAGCTCCCCGATAGGCAGGCCTGGCCCGCGCGTACGCACCGAGCTGCCAGCCTGCACGCCTCCGCGGTTGAACGGCGGGAGTAACTATGACTCTCTTAAGGTAACGAAATGCCTACCCAGCGAGCTCCCCGAGGCGACGCGCGGCTGCCTGCCTACTGTCGCCGAGCGCCCCGCTAGGCAGGCCTGGCCGGCGCTGTCCACCGAGCTCCCCTAGACGACGGCCGGCTGCCTGCCTGCGAGCCTTCGGGACTGTCCCCGCGAGACCGCCTCGCTCGCCTACTGTCCCGTATGTGTAGGCCTCTCGTCGAGCTCCCCGATAGGCAGGCCTGGCCCGCGCGTACGCACCGAGCTGCCAGCCTGTACGCCTCCGCGGTTGAACGGCGGGAGTAACAATGACTCTCTTAAGGTAACGAAATGCCTACCCAGCGAGCTCCCCGAGACGACGCGCGGCTGCCTGCCTACTGTCGCCGAGCGCCCCGCTAGGCAGGCCTGGCCGGCGCTGTCCACCGAGCTCCACTAGACGACGGCCGGCTGCCTGCCTGCGAGCCTTCGGGTCTGTCCCCGCGAGACCGCCTCGCTCGCCTACTGTCCCGTATGTGTAGGCCTCTCGTCGAGCTCCCCGATAGGCAGGCCTGGCCCGCGCTTACGCACCGAGCTGCCAGCCTGTACGCCTCCGCGGGTGAACGGCGGGAGTAACTATGACTCTCTTAAGGTAACGAAATGCCTACCCAGCGAGCTCCCCGAGACGTCGCGCGGCTGCCTGCCTACTGTCGCCGAGCGCCCCGCTAGGCAGGCCTGGCCGGCGCTGTCCACCGAGCTCCCCCTAGACGACGGCCGGCTGCCTGCCTGCGAGCCTTCGGGTCTGTCCCCGCGAGACCGCCTCGCTCGCCTACTGTCCCGTATGTGTAGGCCTCTCGTCGAGCTCCCCGATAGGCAGGCCTGGCCCCGCGCTTACGCACCGAGCTGCCAGCCTGCACGCCTCCGCGGTTGAACGGCGGGAGTAACTATGACTCTCTTAAGGTAACGAAATGCCTACCCAGCGAGCTCCCCGAGACGACGCGCGGCTGCCTGCCTACAGTCGCCGAGCGCCCCGCTAGGCAGGCCTGGCCGGCGCTGTCCACCGAGCTCCCCTAGACGACGGCCGGCTGCCTGCCTGCGAGCCTTCGGGTCTGACCCCGCGAGACCGCCTCGCTCGCCTACTGTCCCGTATGTGTAGGCCTCTCGTCGAGCTCCCCGATAGGCAGGCCTGGCCCGCGCGTACGCACCGAGCTGCCAGCCTGCACGCCTCCGCGGTTGAACGGCGGGAGTAACTATGACTCTCTTAAGGTAACGAAATGCCTACCCAGCGAGCTCCCCGAGACGACGCGCGGCTGCCTGCCTACTGTCGCCGAGCGCCCCGCTAGGCAGGCCTGGCCGGCGCTGTCCACCGAGCTCCCCTAGGCGACGGCCGGCTGCCTGCCTGCGAGCCTTCGGGACTGTCCCCGCGAGACCGCCTCGCTCGCATACTGTCCCTTATATATAGGAACGATTATCTCTTCAGCGGCACTGACACCCCACGGCCGCGCAATCAGGCCCGTCTGTTAGGTTAGGGTTAGGGTTATGGTTAGGGTTAGAGTCAGCGGGTTAGTGTTAGGGTTAGGGTTAGC
>JAPFQT010001003.1:0-5000 GCA_027627225.1 Congeria kusceri | reverse complement strand
TCAATCATTACCTCGCGCTCCGAGAGCCAACAGATAGAACCGAGGTCCTATTCCATTATTCCATGCACAATTATACAGGCGACCAGGGCCTGCTCTAAGCACTCTAATTTCTTCAAAGTAAACGTGCCGGCCGCCCGAGACACTCGGTCAAGAGCACCAGGGGACGGTGACGCCGGCCGGGAGGCCAGGGCGAGCGGTGACCGCCGCGAGGCGGACCGCAAGCCTGTGCCCGAGATCCAACTACGAGCTTTTTAACTGCAGCAACTTTAATATACGCTATTGGAGCTGGAATTACCGCGGCTGCTGGCACCAGACTTGCCCTCCAATCGATCCTCGCTCAAGGATCTAAAGTGTGCCCATTCCAATTGCGGGGCCTCGAAAGAGTCCCGCATTGTTATTTTTCGTCACTACCTCCCCGTGTCGGGATTGGGTAATTTGCGCGCCTGCTGCCTTCCTTGGATGTGGTAGCCGTGTCTCATGCTCCCTCTCCGGAATCGAACCCTGATTCCCCGTTACCCGTTATCACCATGGTAGGCATAGCACGTACCATCGACAGTTGATAGGGCAGACACTTGAAAGATACGTCGCCGGCGCGAGGCCGTGCGATCGGCACAAAGTTGTCCAGAGTCACCACACGTTGCGGCCGCCGAGACGGCCGCGTTGGTCTGGGCTAACAAAAGCGCTCTTTCCCGCGAGGGTCGGAGCTTCGTTGCATGTATTAGCTCTAGAATTGCCACAGTTATCCAAGTAGGATTGTACGATCTAAGGAACCATAACTGATTTAATGAGCCATTCGCAGTCTCGCCGTGTGAAGGCGTGTACTTGGACATGCATGGCTTAGTCTTTGAGACAAGCATATGACTACTGGCAGGATCAACCAGATAGCTATTCGTTCCGCTAGTCGAACGGCCGCGGCTGCGGCCCCGAAGGGCTACTGCCTTGGCCGGGCTCGACGGCGGCGGGACCGCTGCCTCGGCTGCGGAGCACCCAGCCTGCGCTGCTGCTGACGGAGCGATTCACCCGCCGCGGGGTTGGCCGCTCCGTTCGGTGCTCGCTGCTGCCTTCCGCAGTCCCCCTGGACGTTTGCGGGCGTTCGCCTCGCCCGTCCGTACGTATTGCGTGGGTGCACAATACCGCGGCCGCCGCGCCCGTTCCGCTGGTGAAACGCGCGGCCGGCCCGCATTCCGGAGGCGCCAGCGCTGCTGCTCCGAGCTCGCAGCGCCTCCGTTCGTTCGTTCGACTGGTCGCCGCCCGGCATCGGTTGAAAGACCGCGCCGAGCTGGCAGGACACGTCGGGCTCTCCGTATCGCAGAGGCACGGAAGCCGTGTCCGACTGACTGTTTCTCGGGACCGCTGTGCATAACGCGCCCCGTTCGTGCCGCCGAGGGCAAGCGTGTGGCTACTACCCCATTGCCGGGTGTGCGTGCGGCCGGGACCACTGCGAGCCGCTGCGGCGACCGAGCCTATTGCCTTTGCCAAGGTCTCGGTGCTCGCTGTATATACCCGTGGCGTATATTCGTGCGAGCTTCGGCGGCCGCGAAGGCCGCCCTGATGTCCCCGCCGAAAGACACCAGCCAGCGAGACACTAGGGTCGCCCGGGGGAAAGCGCGGGCATGTCTACGCTGGATACGTTCTCTCCCGCAGATCGTCCGTCAATCCCTTTCGGTTTCGGCGGCCCAAGACCGCCGCGGTGTCCCCGCCGAAGAACACCCTGCGACACTGGTACCGAGCCCGAGAGAGTAGGCATGTCGCAGAAATTTTTCTCTCCCATATATATAGGAATGCTCTCGTCTCCAGCGGGACCGGTGGAATATAATTGTACCCGACCATCGTGTTCGGCTCCGAGCTCAAAAGCGAGGACAGCGCACCGCGGCCGCGGCCACGGCCGAAAATCGCCCCGGACGAGCTCCCCGAGAGGCAGGCCTCGGCCGCGCTGTCCACCCAGCTCGCCGAGACGACGCCCGGCTGCCAGCCCGCATTCGGGCCCTGTCGCCGAGCTCCCCGACAGGCAGGCCTGTTCCGCGCTATCCACCGAGCTCCCCAAGAACGGGCCCGCGCGTACGCAGCGAGCACCCGAGACGACGCGCGGCAGCCTGCCCAGCCAGCTCTCGGGCCCTGCCGCCGAGCTCCCCGCCTGGCCTGGCCTGGAACTCGGCTATCCACCGAGCTCCGCTAGACGACCGCCGGCCGACTGCCTGCAAGTCTCCGGGACTGTCCCCGCGAGAACGCCTCGCCGAGCTCCCCGCTAGGCAGGCCTCGCCCGCGCTATCCACCGAGCTCCCCTAGACGACGGCCGGCTGCCTGCCTGCGAGCCTTCGGGACCGTCCCCCGCGAGACCGCCTCGCTCGCATTCTGTCCCCTTATATATAGGAACGATTATCTCTTCAGCGGCACTGACACCCCCGCCATTCTATCAGCCCCGGCTGCCAGCCGCGCTCTCCCGGCCGGCTGCCTGCCTGCGAGCCTTCGGGTCTGTCCCGGCGAGACCGCCTCGCTCGCCTACTGTCCCGTATGTGTAGGCCTCTCGTCGAGCTCCCCGATAGGCAGGCCTGGCCCCCGAGCTGCCAGCCTGCACGCCTCCGCGGTTGAACGGCGGGAGTAACTATGACTCTCTTAAGGTAACGAAATGCCTACCCAGCGAGCTCCCCGAGACGACGCGCGGCTGCCTGCCTACAGTCGCCGAGCGCCCCGCTAGGCAGGCCTGGCCGGCGCTGTCCACCGAGCTCCCCTAGACGACGGCCGGCTGCCTGCCTGCGAGCCTTCGGGTCTGTCCCCGCGAGACCGCCTCGCTCGCCTACTGTCCCGTATGTGTAGGCCTCTCGTCGAGCTCCCCGATAGGCAGGCCTGGCCCGCGCGTACGCACCGAGCTGCCAGCCTGCACGCCTCCGCGGTTGAACGGCGGGAGTAACTATGACTCTCTTAAGGTAACGAAATGCCTACCCAGCGAGCTCCCCGAGGCGACGCGCGGCTGCCTGCCTACTGTCGCCGAGCGCCCCGCTAGGCAGGCCTGGCCGGCGCTGTCCACCGAGCTCCCCTAGACGACGGCCGGCTGCCTGCCTGCGAGCCTTCGGGGACTGTCCCCGCGAGACCGCCTCGCTCGCCTTCTGTCCCGTATGTGTAGGCCTCTCGTCGAGCTCCCCGATAGGCAGGCCTGGCCCGCGCGTACGCACCGAGCTGCCAGCCTGTACGCCTCCGCGGTTGAAACGGCGGGAGTAACAATGACTCTCTTAAGGTAACGAAATGCCTACCCAGCGAGCTCCCCGAGACGACGCGCGGCTGCCTGCCTACTGTCGCCGAGCGCCCCGCTAGGCAGGCCTGGCCGGCGCTGTCCACCGAGCTCCACTAGACGACGGCCGGCTGCCTGCCTGCGAGCCTTCGGGTCTGTCCCCGCGAGACCGCCTCGCTCGCCTACTGTCCCGTATGTGTAGGCCTCTCGTCGAGCTCCCCGATAGGCAGGCCTGGCCCGCGCTTACGCACCGAGCTGCCAGCCTGTACGCCTCCGCGGGTGAACGGCGGGAGTAACTATGACTCTCTTAAGGTAACGAAATGCCTACCCAGCGAGCTCCCCGAGACGTCGCGCGGCTGCCTGCCTACTGTCGCCGAGCGCCCCGCTAGGCAGGCCTGGCCGGCGCTGTCCACCGAGCTCCCCCTAGACGACGGCCGGCTGCCTGCCTGCGAGCCTTCGGGTCTGTCCCCGCGAGACCGCCTCGCTCGCCTACTGTCCCGTATGTGTAGGCCTCTCGTCGAGCTCCCCGATAGGCAGGCCTGGCCCCGCGCTTACGCACCGAGCTGCCAGCCTGCACGCCTCCGCGGTTGAACGGCGGGAGTAACTATGACTCTCTTAAGGTAACGAAATGCCTACCCAGCGAGCTCCCCGAGACGACGCGCGGCTGCCTGCCTACAGTCGCCGAGCGCCCCGCTAGGCAGGCCTGGCCGGCGCTGTCCACCGAGCTCCCCTAGACGACGGCCGGCTGCCTGCCTGCGAGCCTTCGGGTCTGACCCCGCGAGACCGCCTCGCTCGCCTACTGTCCCGTATGTGTAGGCCTCTCGTCGAGCTCCCCGATAGGCAGGCCTGGCCCGCGCGTACGCACCGAGCTGCCAGCCTGCACGCCTCCGCGGTTGAACGGCGGGAGTAACTATGACTCTCTTAAGGTAACGAAATGCCTACCCAGCGAGCTCCCCGAGACGACGCGCGGCTGCCTGCCTACTGTCGCCGAGCGCCCCGCTAGGCAGGCCTGGCCGGCGCTGTCCACCGAGCTCCCCTAGGCGACGGCCGGCTGCCTGCCTGCGAGCCTTCGGGACTGTCCCCGCGAGACCGCCTCGCTCGCATACTGTCCCTTATATATAGGAACGATTATCTCTTCAGCGGCACTGACACCCCACGGCCGCGCAATCAGGCCCGTCTGGTTAGGGGTTAGGGTTATGGTTAGGGTTAGAGTCAGCGGGTTAGTGTTAGGGTTAGGGTTAGCGGGTTACTGTTTGCGGGTTAGGGTTAGGATTAGGGTTAGCGGGTTAGGGTTAGGGTTAGGGTTAGAGAATTAGGGTTAGGGTTAGGGTTAGGGTTAGCGGGTTAGGGTTAGGGTTAGGGTTAGCGTGTTTGGGTTAGGGTTAGGGTTAGGGGGTTAGGGTTAGGGTCAGGGTTTTCGTTAGCGGGTTATGGTTAGGGTTAGGGTTAGTGCTAGGGTTAGTGTTAGCGGGTTAGGGTTAGGGTTAGTGTTAGGGTTAGCGGGTTAGGGTTAGGGTTAGCGGGTTAGGGTTAGGGTTGGGGTTAGCGGGTTTGGGTGAGGGTTAGGGTTAGGGGGTTAGGGTTAGGGTCAGGGTTTTCGTTAGCGGGTTATGGTTAGGGTTAGGGTTAGTGCTAGGGTTAGGGTTAGCGGGTTAGGGTTAGGGTTAGAGTGTTAGGGTTAGGGTTAGGGTTAGGTTTAGGGTTTAGGGTTAGAGTGTTAGAGATAGGGTTAGTGTTAGAGGGTTAGGGTTTGGGTTAGGGTTAGAGGGTTAGG
>JAPFQT010001002.1:0-29784 GCA_027627225.1 Congeria kusceri | reverse complement strand
TGTACGAGTCAAAGTGTGTGTAAAGTGTAGCGCAATGGCGTGTGCATTTATGTAAGTGTGCTTTCAGGTTATGTCGGGTTGAATACATCTGTGAGTAAGTATGTTGACAATTTGCTAGAAAAGTCTTTCGAAATATGTATGTGGCCCTAAAAAAGGGCCGTTTTGTAACTTGTGTACACGTTCCGTTTAACCCGCCGAATCCGTACAGAGTCCTGCCTTGCCTCTTGAGGGCATAGACGACGTCCATGGCAGTGACGGTCTTCCTCTTGGCGTGCTCAGTGTATGTCACGGCATCGCGGATAACGTTCTCGAGGAACACCTTGAGGACACCTCTGGTCTCTTCGTAGATGAGGCCGGAGATACGCTTCAACACCACCACGACGAGCGAGACGGCGGATAGCTGGCTTCGTGATGCCCTGGATGTTATCACGGAGAACCTTGCGGTGACGCTTAGCGCCTCCCTTTCCGAGTCCTTTTCCTCCTTGCCACGTCCAGACATATTGTTTCGTTCAGGTTTTAGCTGTAGAATGCAGAAAACTACGATGTTAGGGCTATTTAAACACTAAAATCATACCATTGTGCCCTACTGACCTAATTTTGGGGTGCCTGGCGCTGATTGGTCGATGGTCGATTCTGATTGGTCGTCGTAAATCTGCCAAATGCGGCTTATCGCAGCCTGACGGTGACTTTGGGACGTAATATTTTCGTGTAATCGACGTTAGAACGAGATATTTTTATTGAAATGTGGAGAATATCTGTCAGTTGAACGGTCTATTAAACGTTGAGCCGGAACGACTATGTCAAGTGAGTGTATTATGAAGGTAAATCTGGGGCAAGGACGTGATTGCTGCAAAATTGACAAAATCCGTGTAAATCGTTTGTACTTAATTGCGCTTGGGTACATTTACAAAACAAACGTTATGTATGCGTTGGATTTGATACGGCCCATGAGTTGTAGCCGATATAGCGTGTGTCTGTTGCTGTAAGGAAAGTAAAGCAGTATGGTAAGAGTGTGTACGTTAAGGGCATTATATGCATCGAATAGAATACGTTCGTAATTTGTAACACTACTTGTATATTTTTTGGTGCAACGACGATCAAAATGTGGAATGGCGATGTGCGTGCGCTTTGTTACAGGGCATTAATTTGCTAATTTTGAATTTGACAACTGAAAGATATTCTCTCGAAATGTTTATGTGGCCCTAAAAAGGGCCGTTGTTTGTTAGCCAAGCACAAATGCTTACGCACGTTCACCGCGGATACGGCGTGCGAGCTGAATGTCCTTTGGCATGATGGTGACACGCTTGGCGTGGATGGCGCACAAGTTGGTGTCCTCGAAAAGTCCGACCAGGTAAGCCTCGCTGGCCTCTTGGAGAGCCATGACAGCGGAGCTCTGGAAGCGGAGATCAGTCTTGAAGGTCCTGGGCGATTTCACGAACCAGGCGCTGGAATGGCAGTTTCTGATCAACAGCTCGGTACTCTTCTGGTATCGCCTGATTTCTCGAAGAGCGACGGTTCCGGGCCTGTATCTGTGAGGCTTCTTGACACCGCCGGGTCGCTGGGGCGCTCTTGCGAGCGGCCTTGGTAGCCAGCTGTTTGCGTGGAGCCTTTCCACCGGTAGATTTTACGAGCGGTCTGTTTTGTTCTTGCCATCGTTACTGCTGTAAGACAGAATGTTTGAAAAATGTGTGTCCAACGCACTTTATGAACAACACGGTGATAGCCCGATTGGCTGAAATGCGCGTTGCGAGCTTGATGCTCAAAACGGATAGTAATTGAACTTGAACAAATCAACGCCAGCGATTTCAATCAGCGTCAGCCAATCAGATCGCTCGTAGTATCGCGCGCTTGGCTGGTAGCGTTAGTGAATGCTGACAAACTTGCTCGAAGCATGGTTTTTGAGAGAGTGTGTAGACGAAAATACGACAACATTATCTATGAAATTAGTGTCTTTTAAAAGTATGTCTATGGTAGAAATAGTATATTAAAGGACAGGACCGTAGCGCGTTTAACCTTTCAGTATTTTGCATGCAAATTAGCCTATGGACGCGGTTTGAAACACAGCACAGAAATTGACACATAGAGATTTTAAGTACATTTTGATGTTTAAGATGGGTAAATGTGTAGGAACATACAAGAGGCCACTGTTCTGAGTAATATAATGTTGCCCTACTCAATTTGTATGGTGTGTTGTACATTCTGTGTACATGTTTGTATGTAAAATAGGTGAATTATGAATGGTGTTACACTAAACTTAAATCTTGCATTTTGTACTGTGTGTGAGCAGCCAGGCAATGTAAATTATGCCTGCTGCAATGAATGTGCATCATGTCTGTATACTGGAGTACTAAAAAAAAAAATGATTTGCAATATCTTACAGTCTGGGTAGCTGGTGTGGTGATTATGGCTAGTCAATATTATTTCGACAACGGTCAAAGACAATTCTTTCAAAACAAGTTGAATGGTCCTGAAAAGGACCTTTGAGTTGAGGTGTGTAAGACACTTAGAAAGCCTTTACTGCTTTTTTGGTGTCTTTGCCTTCTTTGGTGCCTTAGCCTTCTTTGGTGACTTTGCGGCAGCCTTCTTTGGCTTGGCGGCAGCCTTCTTGGGCTTAGCAGCAGCCTTCTTGGGTGTCTTGGCCTTCTTTGGCTTGGCAGCGGCCTTCTTGGTCGCGGTCTTTTTGGCTGCAGGCTTCTTGGCGGATGCCTTCTTGGGTGTCTTGGCCTTCTTAGGTGCCTTGGCCTTCTTTGGCTTGGCAGCCTTAGGCTTGGCAGCCTTCTTTGCGGCCTTCTTGACCTCTCCCAGCTTGAAGGATCCAGATGCACCGGTTCCCTTAGACTGCTTGATGGCTCCGCTCTTGACACCAGCCTTCAGGGCTAGTTTCAGATGGGCGTTGATGGCAGCGCCGTTGTCCCCGACCTTGTAGTTGGCCTGGATGTACTTCAGAATAGCCTGTCTGGAGGAGCCAGATCTCTCTTTCAGGGCACCAAGTGCGGCAGCAATCATCTCGCTGTACTTGGGATGAGTTGCAGGCTTCTTGGGCTTGGGAGCCTTCTTCACCTTGGCGGGTGCTGGAGCAGCGACGACGGCGGCGGTTTCAGCCATTTCGATGTTAGGATATTCCGAGATAGAATGATGAAAAACTGCCTGCATAAGTCTTTATATGTTAAGTAGGTCACCAGCGTATTTTGAACGCGCGGACGTGATAGAGATACAAGCAGGTGCGCGTTAAAATTTTCTGCTGCTGTGTTTCTTCTCGGTAGTATTATTACACTTTGTTATGTTACCCGGGGCCGAAATTGATGCTAAATGATATCGTTACATAGGTTAAAGATATGGCTTTGAGGATTAAACAGTTAAATGACACTGGATATTAAAATGTATAGCAAAATTTGAAGTCTAAGTGACACATGTAGCCCGAAAAGTACGGTATGCGGGTATTAATCTCCTAAAAGAACGTCAACACACTGTCCTCGTGTTTTTAGCATCGATGTAAGCACGAATATTGTATGTCAACATGTACTGCCGTCACAATACGTATAGTTTCGTAAGCCTCTTATGCATGGAACCTTCAAGTACTGTGTAAAAACCAACACACGAGAAACACACAGCCGAGGTCAATGGGAAGGCAGGTATCATCACGCGTAGGAACTGCCCCGAACCTGCCCGGACAGGGAACCCTTTGCCGAGCGGTAGGGGCGACAGGGCAATGTCTCCCCGAACTGGTTTGGCTGGGGTAACCACCCCTCAGCGGTGGGGGATGTGACGCTAAGTAGGAGGTACGTAGTCATGTGAATACTCTGCTCGACAGGACTGGACTTATCATGCGTAATCCTAGCCCACACCCCAAATAGCCGGGGCAGGGAACATTTGGCCTAGCGGAGACAGGACAATTGTATCTCCGAACTGACTGGGGTTACAATCTGACTGGGGTAGCGGCGTTGATAGAAGGCAAGTGTTTCCGAGCCCGAGAGCGGACGCGTTATGTCACCCCAGTGAGACTACCACGGGCGACTACGGAAGTGCTAGTGATATGCTAGTGATACGGGACAGAAAGGCTCGAACATGGTGAGTTGCGTTCAAGTGGGTAGACAGAAAAGTTTGTTATATTATCATTATTATATCATATCATAATATATTATATTAGTCAGGTACTTGGTGTGGTGCATAAGGGTAGGTATTTTAACAAATGATTGTAGACAACGTCAAGACATTTCTTTCGTTAAGATTTGAGTGGCCCTAAAAAGGGCCGTTTTGTTATAAACTGGAAAAGAACAGTTTATTTCCCACCAGCCTGCTTGGTCTTCTTCGGCAGAAGAACAGCCTGAATGTTTGGCAGGACACCACCCTGAGCAATGGTCACTCCAGACAGAAGTTTGTTCAACTCCTCGTCGTTGCGGATGGCCAGCTGCAGGTGACGCGGGATGATTCTGGACTTCTTGTTGTCTCGGGCGGCATTGCCTGCCAACTCCAAAACTTCAGCGGCCAAGTACTCGAGAACGGCAGCCAAGTACACGGGTGCGCCGGCTCCAACTCGCTCGGCGTAGTTGCCCTTGCGCAGGAGACGGTGGATTCTGCCCACTGGGAACTGAAGTCCAGCCCTGGATGAGCGGCTCTTAGCCTTCCCCTTTGTCTTTCCTCCTTTACCACGTCCAGACATGATTGTGCTTTCGGTTGTGTGTTCAACAGAAACTGATTGAACACATTTTTCAGAGCATACTATATATTCAGTGAAAACGGATTGACCTACTTCAACCGGCGACTGTCGCTCGATTGACCAATCAGCGCCCTTCGTCATAAATATTCTCGACCAATCAGCGTTCAGGCAACTACACGTCTTCGCTCGGTGCGTTTTACGATTTCAGGCTCAACGCTACTTTCAGATGAAGATTTCATTAACTTTGTAACAAGATATGATGCTGGAATTTGCCCCGTTCGTACATTCTATATGGACAATCATTAGAATGCCGTTATATACACGATCTCTATAAAACTTTTGATAAAATGCAGGCTTGAAAACGGGGGTAAAGCACTTACGCCGCATTTCTAAAGTTGACAGAAACTACAGTTTATGTTATTATACATTCTCTATGCGGATGTTAAAACGGGGTATCGTATGAGCATGTGCTACTGGCTTTGTTGTTGCTGTTGCAGAATTATATACGTTAATAAAAAATAAAAATAAATAGTGCATAATTATGGGCTGTATTTGTGTTTACTTGACAGTAAGACAATTCTTTCGTAAGTATGTAGGTGGCCCTAAAAAGGGCCGTTTGATTTTTCCACCAGTGAAGCCGTTTACTTGCTGCTGGTGTACTTGGTGACAGCCTTTGTGCCCTCGGACACGGCGTGCTTGGCGAGCTCACCAGGCAGCAGGAGACGCACAGCGGTCTGGATCTCTCTGCTGGTGATGGTCGATCGCTTGTTGTAGTGTGCCAGGCGGGAGGCCTCAGCAGCGATTCGCTCGAAGATGTCGTTGACAAAGCTGTTCATGATAGACATAGCCTTGCTGGACACTCCGGTGTCGGGGTGCACCTGCTTCAAGACTTTGTAGATGTAGATGGCGTAGGACTCCCTCCTTCGCCTCCTCTTCTTCTTGTCAGTTGAGCGTGCGGCTTTAGCCTTAGTGGCAGCCTTTTTCGATCCCTTGCTTGCAACACCCTTGGTCGGCATGATTTCTTATTCGTTTCGGAATAGAATGTGGGACAACGCGTTTCGACTGCTATTTATATGAACGCCTCACGCTGGAAAACGGATTGACCTACATTTAAGGTCGTGTACACGGGGAATCGTTTTGATTGGCCGAAAATTTGACGCATGCGCGAGTGCTCTTGGAGAGCGAAGTGTATCGTGACGATCGCCTATGTTTGCACCGCTGTGTAACGATGAGTATTTGCGACATTGGGTGTTTGTTTACTGCTATTGAATCTACTAGTGTGGAACAACGGGTAAATAAGGGACGTACATAAATATCTGGCATCTAACATTGCGATAATGTAACCCAAACACCCTCCCGGACGCCACACAGTAGTTGTTTTTGCTACGAAACGCATAGTTCCGTCGAGCAAGTACCAGTGAGAAAATCATTTTTGTTGTAGGAATGATACTTTCCCGTGCTCAAACTGCCTGATAACACGGCGACACGTTACAAACGTCGTGCCTGTACGAGTCAAAGTGTGTGTAAAGTGTAGCGCAATGGCGTGTGCATTTATGTAAGTGTGCTTTCAGGTTATGTCGGGTTGAATACATCTGTGAGTAAGTATGTTGACAATTTGCTAGAAAAGTCTTTCGAAATATGTATGTGGCCCTAAAAAGGGCCGTTTTGTAACTTGTGTACACGTTCCGTTTAACCGCCGAATCCGTACAGAGTCCTGCCTTGCCTCTTGAGGGCATAGACGACGTCCATGGCAGTGACGGTCTTCCTCTTGGCGTGCTCAGTGTATGTCACGGCATCGCGGATAACGTTCTCGAGGAACACCTTGAGGACACCTCTGGTCTCTTCGTAGATGAGGCCGGAGATACGCTTCACACCACCACGACGAGCGAGACGGCGGATAGCTGGCTTCGTGATGCCCTGGATGTTATCACGGAGAACCTTGCGGTGACGCTTAGCGCCTCCCTTTCCGAGTCCTTTTCCTCCCTTGCCACGTCCAGACATATTGTTTCGTTCAGGTTTTAGCTGTAGAATGCAGAAAACTACGATGTTAGGGCTATTTAAACACTAAAATCATACCATTGTGCCCTACTGACCTAATTTTGGGGTGCCTGGCGCTGATTGGTCGATGGTCGATTCTGATTGGTCGTCGTAAATCTGCCAAATGCGGCTTATCGCAGCCTGACGGTGACTTTGGGACGTAATATTTTCGTGTAATCGACGTTAGAACGAGATATTTTTATTGAAATGTGGAGAATATCTGTCAGTTGAACGGTCTATTAAACGTTGAGCCGGAACGACTATGTCAAGTGAGTGTATTATGAAGGTAAATCTGGGGCAAGGACGTGATTGCTGCAAAATTGACAAAATCCGTGTAAATCGTTTGTACTTAATTGCGCTTGGGTACATTTACAAAACAAACGTTATGTATGCGTTGGATTTGATACGGCCCATGAGTTGTAGCCGATATAGCGTGTGTCTGTTGCTGTAAGGAAAGTAAAGCAGTATGGTAAGAGTGTGTACGTTAAGGGCATTATATGCATCGAATAGAATACGTTCGTAATTTGTAACACTACTTGTATATTTTTGGTGCAACGACGATCAAAATGTGGAATGGCGATGTGCGTGCGCTTTGTTACAGGGCATTAATTTGCTAATTTTGAATTTGACAACTGAAAGATATTCTCTCGAAATGTTTATGTGGCCCTAAAAAGGGCCGTTGTTTGTTAGCCAAGCACAAATGCTTACGCACGTTCACCGCGGATACGGCGTGCGAGCTGAATGTCCTTTGGCATGATGGTGACACGCTTGGCGTGGATGGCGCACAAGTTGGTGTCCTCGAAAAGTCCGACCAGGTAAGCCTCGCTGGCCTCTTGGAGAGCCATGACAGCGGAGCTCTGGAAGCGGAGATCAGTCTTGAAGTCCTGGGCGATTTCACGAACCAGGCGCTGGAATGGCAGTTTCCTGATCAACAGCTCGGTACTCTTCTGGTATCGCCTGATTTCTCGAAGAGCGACGGTTCCGGGCCTGTATCTGTGAGGCTTCTTGACACCGCCGGTCGCTGGGGCGCTCTTGCGAGCGGCCTTGGTAGCCAGCTGTTTGCGTGGAGCCTTTCCACCGGTAGATTTACGAGCGGTCTGTTTTGTTCTTGCCATCGTTACTGCTGTAAGACAGAATGTTTGAAAATGTGTGTCCAACGCACTTTATGAACAACACGGTGATAGCCGATTGGCTGAAATGCGCGTTGCGAGCTTGATGCTCAAAACGGATAGTAATTGAACAAATCAACGCCAGCGTTTCAATCAGCGTCAGCCAATCAGATCGCTCGTAGTATCGCGCGCTTGGCTGGTAGCGTTAGTGAATGCTGACAAACTTGCTCGAAGCATGGTTTTTGAGAGAGTGTGTAGACGAAAATACGACAACATTATCTATGAAATTAGTGTCTTTTAAAAGTATGTCTATGGTAGAAATAGTATATTAAAGGACAGGACCGTAGCGCGTTTAACCTTTCAGTATTTTGCATGCAAATTAGCCTATGGACGCGGTTTGAAACACAGCACAGAAATTGACACATAGAGATTTTAAGTACATTTTGATGTTTAAGATGGGTAAATGTGTAGGAACATACAAGAGGCCACTGTTCTGAGTAATATAATGTTGCCCTACTCAATTTGTATGGTGTGTTGTACATTCTGTGTACATGTTTGTATGTAAAATAGGTGAATTATGAATGGTGTTACACTAAACTTAAATCTTGCATTTTGTACTGTGTGTGAGCAGCCAGGCAATGTAAATTATGCCTGCTGCAATGAATGTGCATCATGTCTGTATACTGGAGTACTAAAAAAAAAAATGATTTGCAATATCTTACAGTCTGGGTAGCTGGTGTGGTGATTATGGCTAGTCAATATTATTTCGACAACGGTCAAAGACAATTCTTTCAAAACAAGTTGAATGGTCCTGAAAAGGACCTTTGAGTTGAGGTGTGTAAGACACTTAGAAAGCCTTTACTGCTTTTTTGGTGTCTTTGCCTTCTTTGGTGCCTTAGCCTTCTTTGGTGACTTTGCGGCAGCCTTCTTTGGCTTGGCGGCAGCCTTCTTGGGCTTAGCAGCAGCCTTCTTGGGTGTCTTGGCCTTCTTTGGCTTGGCAGCGGCCTTCTTGGTCGCGGTCTTTTTGGCTGCAGGCTTCTTGGCGGATGCCTTCTTGGGTGTCTTGGCCTTCTTAGGTGCCTTGGCCTTCTTTGGCTTGGCAGCCTTAGGCTTGGCAGCCTTCTTTGCGGCCTTCTTGACCTCTCCCAGCTTGAAGGATCCAGATGCACCGGTTCCCTTAGACTGCTTGATGGCTCCGCTCTTGACACCAGCCTTCAGGGCTAGTTTCAGATGGGCGTTGATGGCAGCGCCGTTGTCCCCGACCTTGTAGTTGGCCTGGATGTACTTCAGAATAGCCTGTCTGGAGGAGCCAGATCTCTCTTTCAGGGCACCAAGTGCGGCAGCAATCATCTCGCTGTACTTGGGATGAGTTGCAGGCTTCTTGGGCTTGGGAGCCTTCTTCACCTTGGCGGGTGCTGGAGCAGCGACGACGGCGGCGGTTTCAGCCATTTCGATGTTAGGATATTCCGAGATAGAATGATGAAAAACTGCCTGCATAAGTCTTTATATGTTAAGTAGGTCACCAGCGTATTTTGAACGCGCGGACGTGATAGAGATACAAGCAGGTGCGCGTTAAAATTTTCTGCTGCTGTGTTTCTTCTCGGTAGTATTATTACACTTTGTTATGTTACCCGGGGCCGAAATTGATGCTAAATGATATCGTTACATAGGTTAAAGATATGGCTTTGAGGATTAAACAGTTAAATGACACTGGATATTAAAATGTATAGCAAAATTTGAAGTCTAAGTGACACATGTAGCCCGAAAAGTACGGTATGCGGGTATTAATCTCCTAAAAGAACGTCAACACACTGTCCTCGTGTTTTTAGCATCGATGTAAGCACGAATATTGTATGTCAACATGTACTGCCGTCACAATACGTATAGTTTCGTAAGCCTCTTATGCATGGAACCTTCAAGTACTGTGTAAAAACCAACACACGAGAAACACACAGCCGAGGTCAATGGGAAGGCAGGTATCATCACGCGTAGGAACTGCCCCGAACCTGCCCGGACAGGGAACCCTTTGCCGAGCGGTAGGGGCGACAGGGCAATGTCTCCCCGAACTGGTTTGGCTGGGGTAACCACCCCTCAGCGGTGGGGGATGTGACGCTAAGTAGGAGGTACGTAGTCATGTGAATACTCTGCTCGACAGGACTGGACTTATCATGCGTAATCCTAGCCCACACCCCAAATAGCCGGGGCAGGGAACATTTGGCCTAGCGGAGACAGGACAATTGTATCTCCGAACTGACTGGGGTTACAATCTGACTGGGGTAGCGGCGTTGATAGAAGGCAAGTGTTTCCGAGCCCGAGAGCGGACGCGTTATGTCACCCCAGTGAGACTACCACGGGCGACTACGGAAGTGCTAGTGATATGCTAGTGATACGGGACAGAAAGGCTCGAACATGGTGAGTTGCGTTCAAGTGGGTAGACAGAAAAGTTTGTTATATTATCATTATTATATCATATCATAATATATTATATTAGTCAGGTACTTGGTGTGGTGCATAAGGGTAGGTATTTTAACAAATGATTGTAGACAACGTCAAGACATTTCTTTCGTTAAGATTTGAGTGGCCCTAAAAAGGGCCGTTTTGTTATAAACTGGAAAAGAACAGTTTATTTCCCACCAGCCTGCTTGGTCTTCTTCGGCAGAAGAACAGCCTGAATGTTTGGCAGGACACCACCCTGAGCAATGGTCACTCCAGACAGAAGTTTGTTCAACTCCTCGTCGTTGCGGATGGCCAGCTGCAGGTGACGCGGGATGATTCTGGACTTCTTGTTGTCTCGGGCGGCATTGCCTGCCAACTCCAAAACTTCAGCGGCCAAGTACTCGAGAACGGCAGCCAAGTACACGGGTGCGCCGGCTCCAACTCGCTCGGCGTAGTTGCCCTTGCGCAGGAGACGGTGGATTCTGCCCACTGGGAACTGAAGTCCAGCCCTGGATGAGCGGCTCTTAGCCTTCCCCTTTGTCTTTCCTCCTTTACCACGTCCAGACATGATTGTGCTTTCGGTTGTGTGTTCAACAGAAACTGATTGAACACATTTTTCAGAGCATACTATATATTCAGTGAAAACGGATTGACCTACTTCAACCGGCGACTGTCGCTCGATTGACCAATCAGCGCCCTTCGTCATAAATATTCTCGACCAATCAGCGTTCAGGCAACTACACGTCTTCGCTCGGTGCGTTTTACGATTTCAGGCTCAACGCTACTTTCAGATGAAGATTTCATTAACTTTGTAACAAGATATGATGCTGGAATTTGCCCCGTTCGTACATTCTATATGGACAATCATTAGAATGCCGTTATATACACGATCTCTATAAAACTTTTGATAAAATGCAGGCTTGAAAACGGGGGTAAAGCACTTACGCCGCATTTCTAAAGTTGACAGAAACTACAGTTTATGTTATTATACATTCTCTATGCGGATGTTAAAACGGGGTATCGTATGAGCATGTGCTACTGGCTTTGTTGTTGCTGTTGCAGAATTATATACGTTAATAAAAAATAAAAATAAATAGTGCATAATTATGGGCTGTATTTGTGTTTACTTGACAGTAAGACAATTCTTTCGTAAGTATGTAGGTGGCCCTAAAAAGGGCCGTTTGATTTTTCCACCAGTGAAGCCGTTTACTTGCTGCTGGTGTACTTGGTGACAGCCTTTGTGCCCTCGGACACGGCGTGCTTGGCGAGCTCACCAGGCAGCAGGAGACGCACAGCGGTCTGGATCTCTCTGCTGGTGATGGTCGATCGCTTGTTGTAGTGTGCCAGGCGGGAGGCCTCAGCAGCGATTCGCTCGAAGATGTCGTTGACAAAGCTGTTCATGATAGACATAGCCTTGCTGGACACTCCGGTGTCGGGGTGCACCTGCTTCAAGACTTTGTAGATGTAGATGGCGTAGGACTCCCTCCTTCGCCTCCTCTTCTTCTTGTCAGTTGAGCGTGCGGCTTTAGCCTTAGTGGCAGCCTTTTTCGATCCCTTGCTTGCAACACCCTTGGTCGGCATGATTTCTTATTCGTTTCGGAATAGAATGTGGGACAACGCGTTTCGACTGCTATTTATATGAACGCCTCACGCTGGAAAACGGATTGACCTACATTTAAGGTCGTGTACACGGGGAATCGTTTTGATTGGCCGAAAATTTGACGCATGCGCGAGTGCTCTTGGAGAGCGAAGTGTATCGTGACGATCGCCTATGTTTGCACCGCTGTGTAACGATGAGTATTTGCGACATTGGGTGTTTGTTTACTGCTATTGAATCTACTAGTGTGGAACAACGGGTAAATAAGGGACGTACATAAATATCTGGCATCTAACATTGCGATAATGTAACCCAAACACCCTCCCGGACGCCACACAGTAGTTGTTTTTGCTACGAAACGCATAGTTCCGTCGAGCAAGTACCAGTGAGAAAATCATTTTTGTTGTAGGAATGATACTTTCCCGTGCTCAAACTGCCTGATAACACGGCGACACGTTACAAACGTCGTGCCTGTACGAGTCAAAGTGTGTGTAAAGTGTAGCGCAATGGCGTGTGCATTTATGTAAGTGTGCTTTCAGGTTATGTCGGGTTGAATACATCTGTGAGTAAGTATGTTGACAATTTGCTAGAAAAGTCTTTCGAAATATGTATGTGGCCCTAAAAAGGGCCGTTTTGTAACTTGTGTACACGTTCCGTTTAACCGCCGAATCCGTACAGAGTCCTGCCTTGCCTCTTGAGGGCATAGACGACGTCCATGGCAGTGACGGTCTTCCTCTTGGCGTGCTCAGTGTATGTCACGGCATCGCGGATAACGTTCTCGAGGAACACCTTGAGGACACCTCTGGTCTCTTCGTAGATGAGGCCGGAGATACGCTTCACACCACCACGACGAGCGAGACGGCGGATAGCTGGCTTCGTGATGCCCTGGATGTTATCACGGAGAACCTTGCGGTGACGCTTAGCGCCTCCCTTTCCGAGTCCTTTTCCTCCCTTGCCACGTCCAGACATATTGTTTCGTTCAGGTTTTAGCTGTAGAATGCAGAAAACTACGATGTTAGGGCTATTTAAACACTAAAATCATACCATTGTGCCCTACTGACCTAATTTTGGGGTGCCTGGCGCTGATTGGTCGATGGTCGATTCTGATTGGTCGTCGTAAATCTGCCAAATGCGGCTTATCGCAGCCTGACGGTGACTTTGGGACGTAATATTTTCGTGTAATCGACGTTAGAACGAGATATTTTTATTGAAATGTGGAGAATATCTGTCAGTTGAACGGTCTATTAAACGTTGAGCCGGAACGACTATGTCAAGTGAGTGTATTATGAAGGTAAATCTGGGGCAAGGACGTGATTGCTGCAAAATTGACAAAATCCGTGTAAATCGTTTGTACTTAATTGCGCTTGGGTACATTTACAAAACAAACGTTATGTATGCGTTGGATTTGATACGGCCCATGAGTTGTAGCCGATATAGCGTGTGTCTGTTGCTGTAAGGAAAGTAAAGCAGTATGGTAAGAGTGTGTACGTTAAGGGCATTATATGCATCGAATAGAATACGTTCGTAATTTGTAACACTACTTGTATATTTTTGGTTGCAACGACGATCAAAATGTGGAATGGCGATGTGCGTGCGCTTTGTTACAGGGCATTAATTTGCTAATTTTGAATTTGACAACTGAAAGATATTCTCTCGAAATGTTTATGTGGCCCTAAAAAGGGCCGTTGTTTGTTAGCCAAGCACAAATGCTTACGCACGTTCACCGCGGATACGGCGTGCGAGCTGAATGTCCTTTGGCATGATGGTGACACGCTTGGCGTGGATGGCGCACAAGTTGGTGTCCTCGAAAAGTCCGACCAGGTAAGCCTCGCTGGCCTCTTGGAGAGCCATGACAGCGGAGCTCTGGAAGCGGAGATCAGTCTTGAAGTCCTGGGCGATTTCACGAACCAGGCGCTGGAATGGCAGTTTCCTGATCAACAGCTCGGTACTCTTCTGGTATCGCCTGATTTCTCGAAGAGCGACGGTTCCGGGCCTGTATCTGTGAGGCTTCTTGACACCGCCGGTCGCTGGGGCGCTCTTGCGAGCGGCCTTGGTAGCCAGCTGTTTGCGTGGAGCCTTTCCACCGGTAGATTTACGAGCGGTCTGTTTTGTTCTTGCCATCGTTACTGCTGTAAGACAGAATGTTTGAAAATGTGTGTCCAACGCACTTTATGAACAACACGGTGATAGCCGATTGGCTGAAATGCGCGTTGCGAGCTTGATGCTCAAAACGGATAGTAATTGAACAAATCAACGCCAGCGTTTCAATCAGCGTCAGCCAATCAGATCGCTCGTAGTATCGCGCGCTTGGCTGGTAGCGTTAGTGAATGCTGACAAACTTGCTCGAAGCATGGTTTTTGAGAGAGTGTGTAGACGAAAATACGACAACATTATCTATGAAATTAGTGTCTTTTAAAAGTATGTCTATGGTAGAAATAGTATATTAAAGGACAGGACCGTAGCGCGTTTAACCTTTCAGTATTTTGCATGCAAATTAGCCTATGGACGCGGTTTGAAACACAGCACAGAAATTGACACATAGAGATTTTAAGTACATTTTGATGTTTAAGATGGGTAAATGTGTAGGAACATACAAGAGGCCACTGTTCTGAGTAATATAATGTTGCCCTACTCAATTTGTATGGTGTGTTGTACATTCTGTGTACATGTTTGTATGTAAAATAGGTGAATTATGAATGGTGTTACACTAAACTTAAATCTTGCATTTTGTACTGTGTGTGAGCAGCCAGGCAATGTAAATTATGCCTGCTGCAATGAATGTGCATCATGTCTGTATACTGGAGTACTAAAAAAAAAAATGATTTGCAATATCTTACAGTCTGGGTAGCTGGTGTGGTGATTATGGCTAGTCAATATTATTTCGACAACGGTCAAAGACAATTCTTTCAAAACAAGTTGAATGGTCCTGAAAAGGACCTTTGAGTTGAGGTGTGTAAGACACTTAGAAAGCCTTTACTGCTTTTTTGGTGTCTTTGCCTTCTTTGGTGCCTTAGCCTTCTTTGGTGACTTTGCGGCAGCCTTCTTTGGCTTGGCGGCAGCCTTCTTGGGCTTAGCAGCAGCCTTCTTGGGTGTCTTGGCCTTCTTTGGCTTGGCAGCGGCCTTCTTGGTCGCGGTCTTTTTGGCTGCAGGCTTCTTGGCGGATGCCTTCTTGGGTGTCTTGGCCTTCTTAGGTGCCTTGGCCTTCTTTGGCTTGGCAGCCTTAGGCTTGGCAGCCTTCTTTGCGGCCTTCTTGACCTCTCCCAGCTTGAAGGATCCAGATGCACCGGTTCCCTTAGACTGCTTGATGGCTCCGCTCTTGACACCAGCCTTCAGGGCTAGTTTCAGATGGGCGTTGATGGCAGCGCCGTTGTCCCCGACCTTGTAGTTGGCCTGGATGTACTTCAGAATAGCCTGTCTGGAGGAGCCAGATCTCTCTTTCAGGGCACCAAGTGCGGCAGCAATCATCTCGCTGTACTTGGGATGAGTTGCAGGCTTCTTGGGCTTGGGAGCCTTCTTCACCTTGGCGGGTGCTGGAGCAGCGACGACGGCGGCGGTTTCAGCCATTTCGATGTTAGGATATTCCGAGATAGAATGATGAAAAACTGCCTGCATAAGTCTTTATATGTTAAGTAGGTCACCAGCGTATTTTGAACGCGCGGACGTGATAGAGATACAAGCAGGTGCGCGTTAAAATTTTCTGCTGCTGTGTTTCTTCTCGGTAGTATTATTACACTTTGTTATGTTACCCGGGGCCGAAATTGATGCTAAATGATATCGTTACATAGGTTAAAGATATGGCTTTGAGGATTAAACAGTTAAATGACACTGGATATTAAAATGTATAGCAAAATTTGAAGTCTAAGTGACACATGTAGCCCGAAAAGTACGGTATGCGGGTATTAATCTCCTAAAAGAACGTCAACACACTGTCCTCGTGTTTTTAGCATCGATGTAAGCACGAATATTGTATGTCAACATGTACTGCCGTCACAATACGTATAGTTTCGTAAGCCTCTTATGCATGGAACCTTCAAGTACTGTGTAAAACCAACACACGAGAAACACACAGCCGAGGTCAATGGGAAGGCAGGTATCATCACGCGTAGGAACTGCCCCGAACCTGCCCGGACAGGGAACCCTTTGCCGAGCGGTAGGGGCGACAGGGCAATGTCTCCCCGAACTGGTTTGGCTGGGGTAACCACCCCTCAGCGGTGGGGGATGTGACGCTAAGTAGGAGGTACGTAGTCATGTGAATACTCTGCTCGACAGGACTGGACTTATCATGCGTAATCCTAGCCCACACCCCAAATAGCCGGGGCAGGGAACATTTGGCCTAGCGGAGACAGGACAATTGTATCTCCGAACTGACTGGGGTTACAATCTGACTGGGGTAGCGGCGTTGATAGAAGGCAAGTGTTTCCGAGCCCGAGAGCGGACGCGTTATGTCACCCCAGTGAGACTACCACGGGCGACTACGGAAGTGCTAGTGATATGCTAGTGATACGGGACAGAAAGGCTCGAACATGGTGAGTTGCGTTCAAGTGGGTAGACAGAAAAGTTTGTTATATTATCATTATTATATCATATCATAATATATTATATTAGTCAGGTACTTGGTGTGGTGCATAAGGGTAGGTATTTTAACAAATGATTGTAGACAACGTCAAGACATTTCTTTCGTTAAGATTTGAGTGGCCCTAAAAAGGGCCGTTTTGTTATAAACTGGAAAAGAACAGTTTATTTCCCACCAGCCTGCTTGGTCTTCTTCGGCAGAAGAACAGCCTGAATGTTTGGCAGGACACCACCCTGAGCAATGGTCACTCCAGACAGAAGTTTGTTCAACTCCTCGTCGTTGCGGATGGCCAGCTGCAGGTGACGCGGGATGATTCTGGACTTCTTGTTGTCTCGGGCGGCATTGCCTGCCAACTCCAAAACTTCAGCGGCCAAGTACTCGAGAACGGCAGCCAAGTACAGCGGGTGCGCGCGGCTCCAACTCGCTCGGCGTAGTTGCCCTTGCGCAGGAGACGGTGGATTCTGCCCACTGGGAACTGAAGTCCAGCCCTGGATGAGCGGCTCTTAGCCTTCCCCTTTGTCTTTCCTCCTTTACCACGTCCAGACATGATTGTGCTTTCGGTTGTGTGTTCAACAGAAACTGATTGAACACATTTTTCAGAGCATACTATATATTCAGTGAAAACGGATTGACCTACTTCAACCGGCGACTGTCGCTCGATTGACCAATCAGCGCCCTTCGTCATAAATATTCTCGACCAATCAGCGTTCAGGCAACTACACGTCTTCGCTCGGTGCGTTTTACGATTTCAGGCTCAACGCTACTTTCAGATGAAGATTTCATTAACTTTGTAACAAGATATGATGCTGGAATTTGCCCCGTTCGTACATTCTATATGGACAATCATTAGAATGCCGTTATATACACGATCTCTATAAAACTTTTGATAAAATGCAGGCTTGAAAACGGGGGTAAAGCACTTACGCCGCATTTCTAAAGTTGACAGAAACTACAGTTTATGTTATTATACATTCTCTATGCGGATGTTAAAACGGGGTATCGTATGAGCATGTGCTACTGGCTTTGTTGTTGCTGTTGCAGAATTATATACGTTAATAAAAAATAAAAATAAATAGTGCATAATTATGGGCTGTATTTGTGTTTACTTGACAGTAAGACAATTCTTTCGTAAGTATGTAGGTGGCCCTAAAAAGGGCCGTTTGATTTTTCCACCAGTGAAGCCGTTTACTTGCTGCTGGTGTACTTGGTGACAGCCTTTGTGCCCTCGGACACGGCGTGCTTGGCGAGCTCACCAGGCAGCAGGAGACGCACAGCGGTCTGGATCTCTCTGCTGGTGATGGTCGATCGCTTGTTGTAGTGTGCCAGGCGGGAGGCCTCAGCAGCGATTCGCTCGAAGATGTCGTTGACAAAGCTGTTCATGATAGACATAGCCTTGCTGGACACTCCGGTGTCGGGGTGCACCTGCTTCAAGACTTTGTAGATGTAGATGGCGTAGGACTCCCTCCTTCGCCTCCTCTTCTTCTTGTCAGTTGAGCGTGCGGCTTTAGCCTTAGTGGCAGCCTTTTTCGATCCCTTGCTTGCAACACCCTTGGTCGGCATGATTTCTTATTCGTTTCGGAATAGAATGTGGGACAACGCGTTTCGACTGCTATTTATATGAACGCCTCACGCTGGAAAACGGATTGACCTACATTTAAGGTCGTGTACACGGGGAATCGTTTTGATTGGCCGAAAATTTGACGCATGCGCGAGTGCTCTTGGAGAGCGAAGTGTATCGTGACGATCGCCTATGTTTGCACCGCTGTGTAACGATGAGTATTTGCGACATTGGGTGTTTGTTTACTGCTATTGAATCTACTAGTGTGGAACAACGGGTAAATAAGGGACGTACATAAATATCTGGCATCTAACATTGCGATAATGTAACCCAAACACCCTCCCGGACGCCACACAGTAGTTGTTTTTGCTACGAAACGCATAGTTCCGTCGAGCAAGTACCAGTGAGAAAATCATTTTTGTTGTAGGAATGATACTTTCCCGTGCTCAAACTGCCTGATAACACGGCGACACGTTACAAACGTCGTGCCTGTACGAGTCAAAGTGTGTGTAAAGTGTAGCGCAATGGCGTGTGCATTTATGTAAGTGTGCTTTCAGGTTATGTCGGGTTGAATACATCTGTGAGTAAGTATGTTGACAATTTGCTAGAAAAGTCTTTCGAAATATGTATGTGGCCCTAAAAAGGGCCGTTTTGTAACTTGTGTACACGTTCCGTTTAACCGCCGAATCCGTACAGAGTCCTGCCTTGCCTCTTGAGGGCATAGACGACGTCCATGGCAGTGACGGTCTTCCTCTTGGCGTGCTCAGTGTATGTCACGGCATC
This sequence comes from Congeria kusceri, assembly GCA_027627225.1. Classification (NCBI taxonomy): domain Eukaryota; kingdom Metazoa; phylum Mollusca; class Bivalvia; order Myida; family Dreissenidae; genus Congeria; species Congeria kusceri. The sequence continues at coordinate 11,034 of JAPFQT010001002.1, read as the reverse complement.
GCGGATAACGTTCTCGAGGAACACCTTGAGGACACCTCTGGTCTCTTCGTAGATGAGGCCGGAGATACGCTTCACACCACCACGACGAGCGAGACGGCGGATAGCTGGCTTCGTGATGCCCTGGATGTTATCACGGAGAACCTTGCGGTGACGCTTAGCGCCTCCCTTTCCGAGTCCTTTTCCTCCCTTGCCACGTCCAGACATATTGTTTCGTTCAGGTTTTAGCTGTAGAATGCAGAAAACTACGATGTTAGGGCTATTTAAACACTAAAATCATACCATTGTGCCCTACTGACCTAATTTTGGGGTGCCTGGCGCTGATTGGTCGATGGTCGATTCTGATTGGTCGTCGTAAATCTGCCAAATGCGGCTTATCGCAGCCTGACGGTGACTTTGGGACGTAATATTTTCGTGTAATCGACGTTAGAACGAGATATTTTTATTGAAATGTGGAGAATATCTGTCAGTTGAACGGTCTATTAAACGTTGAGCCGGAACGACTATGTCAAGTGAGTGTATTATGAAGGTAAATCTGGGGCAAGGACGTGATTGCTGCAAAATTGACAAAATCCGTGTAAATCGTTTGTACTTAATTGCGCTTGGGTACATTTACAAAACAAACGTTATGTATGCGTTGGATTTGATACGGCCCATGAGTTGTAGCCGATATAGCGTGTGTCTGTTGCTGTAAGGAAAGTAAAGCAGTATGGTAAGAGTGTGTACGTTAAGGGCATTATATGCATCGAATAGAATACGTTCGTAATTTGTAACACTACTTGTATATTTTTGGTGCAACGACGATCAAAATGTGGAATGGCGATGTGCGTGCGCTTTGTTACAGGGCATTAATTTGCTAATTTTGAATTTGACAACTGAAAGATATTCTCTCGAAATGTTTATGTGGCCCTAAAAAGGGCCGTTGTTTGTTAGCCAAGCACAAATGCTTACGCACGTTCACCGCGGATACGGCGTGCGAGCTGAATGTCCTTTGGCATGATGGTGACACGCTTGGCGTGGATGGCGCACAAGTTGGTGTCCTCGAAAAGTCCGACCAGGTAAGCCTCGCTGGCCTCTTGGAGAGCCATGACAGCGGAGCTCTGGAAGCGGAGATCAGTCTTGAAGTCCTGGGCGATTTCACGAACCAGGCGCTGGAATGGCAGTTTCCTGATCAACAGCTCGGTACTCTTCTGGTATCGCCTGATTTCTCGAAGAGCGACGGTTCCGGGCCTGTATCTGTGAGGCTTCTTGACACCGCCGGTCGCTGGGGCGCTCTTGCGAGCGGCCTTGGTAGCCAGCTGTTTGCGTGGAGCCTTTCCACCGGTAGATTTACGAGCGGTCTGTTTTGTTCTTGCCATCGTTACTGCTGTAAGACAGAATGTTTGAAAATGTGTGTCCAACGCACTTTATGAACAACACGGTGATAGCCGATTGGCTGAAATGCGCGTTGCGAGCTTGATGCTCAAAACGGATAGTAATTGAACAAATCAACGCCAGCGTTTCAATCAGCGTCAGCCAATCAGATCGCTCGTAGTATCGCGCGCTTGGCTGGTAGCGTTAGTGAATGCTGACAAACTTGCTCGAAGCATGGTTTTTGAGAGAGTGTGTAGACGAAAATACGACAACATTATCTATGAAATTAGTGTCTTTTAAAAGTATGTCTATGGTAGAAATAGTATATTAAAGGACAGGACCGTAGCGCGTTTAACCTTTCAGTATTTTGCATGCAAATTAGCCTATGGACGCGGTTTGAAACACAGCACAGAAATTGACACATAGAGATTTTAAGTACATTTTGATGTTTAAGATGGGTAAATGTGTAGGAACATACAAGAGGCCACTGTTCTGAGTAATATAATGTTGCCCTACTCAATTTGTATTGTGTGTTGTACATTCTGTGTACATGTTTGTATGTAAAATAGGTGAATTATGAATGGTGTTACACTAAACTTAAATCTTGCATTTTGTACTGTGTGTGAGCAGCCAGGCAATGTAAATTATGCCTGCTGCAATGAATGTGCATCATGTCTGTATACTGGAGTACTAAAAAAAAAAATGATTTGCAATATCTTACAGTCTGGGTAGCTGGTGTGGTGATTATGGCTAGTCAATATTATTTCGACAACGGTCAAAGACAATTCTTTCAAAACAAGTTGAATGGTCCTGAAAAGGACCTTTGAGTTGAGGTGTGTAAGACACTTAGAAAGCCTTTACTGCTTTTTTGGTGTCTTTGCCTTCTTTGGTGCCTTAGCCTTCTTTGGTGACTTTGCGGCAGCCTTCTTTGGCTTGGCGGCAGCCTTCTTGGGCTTAGCAGCAGCCTTCTTGGGTGTCTTGGCCTTCTTTGGCTTGGCAGCGGCCTTCTTGGTCGCGGTCTTTTTGGCTGCAGGCTTCTTGGCGGATGCCTTCTTGGGTGTCTTGGCCTTCTTAGGTGCCTTGGCCTTCTTTGGCTTGGCAGCCTTAGGCTTGGCAGCCTTCTTTGCGGCCTTCTTGACCTCTCCCAGCTTGAAGGATCCAGATGCACCGGTTCCCTTAGACTGCTTGATGGCTCCGCTCTTGACACCAGCCTTCAGGGCTAGTTTCAGATGGGCGTTGATGGCAGCGCCGTTGTCCCCGACCTTGTAGTTGGCCTGGATGTACTTCAGAATAGCCTGTCTGGAGGAGCCAGATCTCTCTTTCAGGGCACCAAGTGCGGCAGCAATCATCTCGCTGTACTTGGGATGAGTTGCAGGCTTCTTGGGCTTGGGAGCCTTCTTCACCTTGGCGGGTGCTGGAGCAGCGACGACGGCGGCGGTTTCAGCCATTTCGATGTTAGGATATTCCGAGATAGAATGATGAAAAACTGCCTGCATAAGTCTTTATATGTTAAGTAGGTCACCAGCGTATTTTGAACGCGCGGACGTGATAGAGATACAAGCAGGTGCGCGTTAAAATTTTCTGCTGCTGTGTTTCTTCTCGGTAGTATTATTACACTTTGTTATGTTACCCGGGGCCGAAATTGATGCTAAATGATATCGTTACATAGGTTAAAGATATGGCTTTGAGGATTAAACAGTTAAATGACACTGGATATTAAAATGTATAGCAAAATTTGAAGTCTAAGTGACACATGTAGCCCGAAAAGTACGGTATGCGGGTATTAATCTCCTAAAAGAACGTCAACACACTGTCCTCGTGTTTTTAGCATCGATGTAAGCACGAATATTGTATGTCAACATGTACTGCCGTCACAATACGTATAGTTTCGTAAGCCTCTTATGCATGGAACCTTCAAGTACTGTGTAAAAACCAACACACGAGAAACACACAGCCGAGGTCAATGGGAAGGCAGGTATCATCACGCGTAGGAACTGCCCCGAACCTGCCCGGACAGGGAACCCTTTGCCGAGCGGTAGGGGCGACAGGGCAATGTCTCCCCGAACTGGTTTGGCTGGGGTAACCACCCCTCAGCGGTGGGGGATGTGACGCTAAGTAGGAGGTACGTAGTCATGTGAATACTCTGCTCGACAGGACTGGACTTATCATGCGTAATCCTAGCCCACACCCCAAATAGCCGGGGCAGGGAACATTTGGCCTAGCGGAGACAGGACAATTGTATCTCCGAACTGACTGGGGTTACAATCTGACTGGGGTAGCGGCGTTGATAGAAGGCAAGTGTTTCCGAGCCCGAGAGCGGACGCGTTATGTCACCCCAGTGAGACTACCACGGGCGACTACGGAAGTGCTAGTGATATGCTAGTGATACGGGACAGAAAGGCTCGAACATGGTGAGTTGCGTTCAAGTGGGTAGACAGAAAAGTTTGTTATATTATCATTATTATATCATATCATAATATATTATATTAGTCAGGTACTTGGTGTGGTGCATAAGGGTAGGTATTTTAACAAATGATTGTAGACAACGTCAAGACATTTCTTTCGTTAAGATTTGAGTGGCCCTAAAAAGGGCCGTTTTGTTATAAACTGGAAAAGAACAGTTTATTTCCCACCAGCCTGCTTGGTCTTCTTCGGCAGAAGAACAGCCTGAATGTTTGGCAGGACACCACCCTGAGCAATGGTCACTCCAGACAGAAGTTTGTTCAACTCCTCGTCGTTGCGGATGGCCAGCTGCAGGTGACGCGGGATGATTCTGGACTTCTTGTTGTCTCGGGCGGCATTGCCTGCCAACTCCAAAACTTCAGCGGCCAAGTACTCGAGAACGGCAGCCAAGTACACGGGTGCGCCGGCTCCAACTCGCTCGGCGTAGTTGCCCTTGCGCAGGAGACGGTGGATTCTGCCCACTGGGAACTGAAGTCCAGCCCTGGATGAGCGGCTCTTAGCCTTCCCCTTTGTCTTTCCTCCTTTACCACGTCCAGACATGATTGTGCTTTCGGTTGTGTGTTCAACAGAAACTGATTGAACACATTTTTCAGAGCATACTATATATTCAGTGAAAACGGATTGACCTACTTCAACCGGCGACTGTCGCTCGATTGACCAATCAGCGCCCTTCGTCATAAATATTCTCGACCAATCAGCGTTCAGGCAACTACACGTCTTCGCTCGGTGCGTTTTACGATTTCAGGCTCAACGCTACTTTCAGATGAAGATTTCATTAACTTTGTAACAAGATATGATGCTGGAATTTGCCCCGTTCGTACATTCTATATGGACAATCATTAGAATGCCGTTATATACACGATCTCTATAAAACTTTTGATAAAATGCAGGCTTGAAAACGGGGGTAAAGCACTTACGCCGCATTTCTAAAGTTGACAGAAACTACAGTTTATGTTATTATACATTCTCTATGCGGATGTTAAAACGGGGTATCGTATGAGCATGTGCTACTGGCTTTGTTGTTGCTGTTGCAGAATTATATACGTTAATAAAAAATAAAAATAAATAGTGCATAATTATGGGCTGTATTTGTGTTTACTTGACAGTAAGACAATTCTTTCGTAAGTATGTAGGTGGCCCTAAAAAGGGCCGTTTGATTTTTCCACCAGTGAAGCCGTTTACTTGCTGCTGGTGTACTTGGTGACAGCCTTTGTGCCCTCGGACACGGCGTGCTTGGCGAGCTCACCAGGCAGCAGGAGACGCACAGCGGTCTGGATCTCTCTGCTGGTGATGGTCGATCGCTTGTTGTAGTGTGCCAGGCGGGAGGCCTCAGCAGCGATTCGCTCGAAGATGTCGTTGACAAAGCTGTTCATGATAGACATAGCCTTGCTGGACACTCCGGTGTCGGGGTGCACCTGCTTCAAGACTTTGTAGATGTAGATGGCGTAGGACTCCCTCCTTCGCCTCCTCTTCTTCTTGTCAGTTGAGCGTGCGGCTTTAGCCTTAGTGGCAGCCTTTTTCGATCCCTTGCTTGCAACACCCTTGGTCGGCATGATTTCTTATTCGTTTCGGAATAGAATGTGGGACAACGCGTTTCGACTGCTATTTATATGAACGCCTCACGCTGGAAAACGGATTGACCTACATTTAAGGTCGTGTACACGGGGAATCGTTTTGATTGGCCGAAAATTTGACGCATGCGCGAGTGCTCTTGGAGAGCGAAGTGTATCGTGACGATCGCCTATGTTTGCACCGCTGTGTAACGATGAGTATTTGCGACATTGGGTGTTTGTTTACTGCTATTGAATCTACTAGTGTGGAACAACGGGTAAATAAGGGACGTACATAAATATCTGGCATCTAACATTGCGATAATGTAACCCAAACACCCTCCCGGACGCCACACAGTAGTTGTTTTTGCTACGAAACGCATAGTTCCGTCGAGCAAGTACCAGTGAGAAAATCATTTTTGTTGTAGGAATGATACTTTCCCGTGCTCAAACTGCCTGATAACACGGCGACACGTTACAAACGTCGTGCCTGTACGAGTCAAAGTGTGTGTAAAGTGTAGCGCAATGGCGTGTGCATTTATGTAAGTGTGCTTTCAGGTTATGTCGGGTTGAATACATCTGTGAGTAAGTATGTTGACAATTTGCTAGAAAAGTCTTTCGAAATATGTATGTGGCCCTAAAAAGGGCCGTTTTGTAACTTGTGTACACGTTCCGTTTAACCGCCGAATCCGTACAGAGTCCTGCCTTGCCTCTTGAGGGCATAGACGACGTCCATGGCAGTGACGGTCTTCCTCTTGGCGTGCTCAGTGTATGTCACGGCATCGCGGATAACGTTCTCGAGGAACACCTTGAGGACACCTCTGGTCTCTTCGTAGATGAGGCCGGAGATACGCTTCACACCACCACGACGAGCGAGACGGCGGATAGCTGGCTTCGTGATGCCCTGGATGTTATCACGGAGAACCTTGCGGTGACGCTTAGCGCCTCCCTTTCCGAGTCCTTTTCCTCCCTTGCCACGTCCAGACATATTGTTTCGTTCAGGTTTTAGCTGTAGAATGCAGAAAACTACGATGTTAGGGCTATTTAAACACTAAAATCATACCATTGTGCCCTACTGACCTAATTTTGGGGTGCCTGGCGCTGATTGGTCGATGGTCGATTCTGATTGGTCGTCGTAAATCTGCCAAATGCGGCTTATCGCAGCCTGACGGTGACTTTGGGACGTAATATTTTCGTGTAATCGACGTTAGAACGAGATATTTTTATTGAAATGTGGAGAATATCTGTCAGTTGAACGGTCTATTAAACGTTGAGCCGGAACGACTATGTCAAGTGAGTGTATTATGAAGGTAAATCTGGGGCAAGGACGTGATTGCTGCAAAATTGACAAAATCCGTGTAAATCGTTTGTACTTAATTGCGCTTGGGTACATTTACAAAACAAACGTTATGTATGCGTTGGATTTGATACGGCCCATGAGTTGTAGCCGATATAGCGTGTGTCTGTTGCTGTAAGGAAAGTAAAGCAGTATGGTAAGAGTGTGTACGTTAAGGGCATTATATGCATCGAATAGAATACGTTCGTAATTTGTAACACTACTTGTATATTTTTGGTGCAACGACGATCAAAATGTGGAATGGCGATGTGCGTGCGCTTTGTTACAGGGCATTAATTTGCTAATTTTGAATTTGACAACTGAAAGATATTCTCTCGAAATGTTTATGTGGCCCTAAAAAGGGCCGTTGTTTGTTAGCCAAGCACAAATGCTTACGCACGTTCACCGCGGATACGGCGTGCGAGCTGAATGTCCTTTGGCATGATGGTGACACGCTTGGCGTGGATGGCGCACAAGTTGGTGTCCTCGAAAAGTCCGACCAGGTAAGCCTCGCTGGCCTCTTGGAGAGCCATGACAGCGGAGCTCTGGAAGCGGAGATCAGTCTTGAAGTCCTGGGCGATTTCACGAACCAGGCGCTGGAATGGCAGTTTCCTGATCAACAGCTCGGTACTCTTCTGGTATCGCCTGATTTCTCGAAGAGCGACGGTTCCGGGCCTGTATCTGTGAGGCTTCTTGACACCGCCGGTCGCTGGGGCGCTCTTGCGAGCGGCCTTGGTAGCCAGCTGTTTGCGTGGAGCCTTTCCACCGGTAGATTTACGAGCGGTCTGTTTTGTTCTTGCCATCGTTACTGCTGTAAGACAGAATGTTTGAAAATGTGTGTCCAACGCACTTTATGAACAACACGGTGATAGCCGATTGGCTGAAATGCGCGTTGCGAGCTTGATGCTCAAAACGGATAGTAATTGAACAAATCAACGCCAGCGTTTCAATCAGCGTCAGCCAATCAGATCGCTCGTAGTATCGCGCGCTTGGCTGGTAGCGTTAGTGAATGCTGACAAACTTGCTCGAAGCATGGTTTTTGAGAGAGTGTGTAGACGAAAATACGACAACATTATCTATGAAATTAGTGTCTTTTAAAAGTATGTCTATGGTAGAAATAGTATATTAAAGGACAGGACCGTAGCGCGTTTAACCTTTCAGTATTTTGCATGCAAATTAGCCTATGGACGCGGTTTGAAACACAGCACAGAAATTGACACATAGAGATTTTAAGTACATTTTGATGTTTAAGATGGGTAAATGTGTAGGAACATACAAGAGGCCACTGTTCTGAGTAATATAATGTTGCCCTACTCAATTTGTATTGTGTGTTGTACATTCTGTGTACATGTTTGTATGTAAAATAGGTGAATTATGAATGGTGTTACACTAAACTTAAATCTTGCATTTTGTACTGTGTGTGAGCAGCCAGGCAATGTAAATTATGCCTGCTGCAATGAATGTGCATCATGTCTGTATACTGGAGTACTAAAAAAAAAAATGATTTGCAATATCTTACAGTCTGGGTAGCTGGTGTGGTGATTATGGCTAGTCAATATTATTTCGACAACGGTCAAAGACAATTCTTTCAAAACAAGTTGAATGGTCCTGAAAAGGACCTTTGAGTTGAGGTGTGTAAGACACTTAGAAAGCCTTTACTGCTTTTTTGGTGTCTTTGCCTTCTTTGTGCCTTAGCCTTCTTTGGTGACTTTGCGGCAGCCTTCTTTGGCTTGGCGGCAGCCTTCTTGGGCTTAGCAGCAGCCTTCTTGGGTGTCTTGGCCTTCTTTGGCTTGGCAGCGGCCTTCTTGGTCGCGGTCTTTTTGGCTGCAGGCTTCTTGGCGGATGCCTTCTTGGTGTCTTGGCCTTCTTAGGTGCCTTGGCCTTCTTTGGCTTGGCAGCCTTAGGCTTGGCAGCCTTCTTTGCGGCCTTCTTGACCTCTCCCAGCTTGAAGGATCCAGATGCACCGGTTCCCTTAGACTGCTTGATGGCTCCGCTCTTGACACCAGCCTTCAGGGCTAGTTTCAGATGGGCGTTGATGGCAGCGCCGTTGTCCCCGACCTTGTAGTTGGCCTGGATGTACTTCAGAATAGCCTGTCTGGAGGAGCCAGATCTCTCTTTCAGGGCACCAAGTGCGGCAGCAATCATCTCGCTGTACTTGGGATGAGTTGCAGGCTTCTTGGGCTTGGGAGCCTTCTTCACCTTGGCGGGTGCTGGAGCAGCGACGACGGCGGCGGTTTCAGCCATTTCGATGTTAGGATATTCCGAGATAGAATGATGAAAAACTGCCTGCATAAGTCTTTATATGTTAAGTAGGTCACCAGCGTATTTTGAACGCGCGGACGTGATAGAGATACAAGCAGGTGCGCGTTAAAATTTTCTGCTGCTGTGTTTTCTTCTCGGTAGTATTATTACACTTTGTTATGTTACCCGGGGCCGAAATTGATGCTAAATGATATCGTTACATAGGTTAAAGATATGGCTTTGAGGATTAAACAGTTAAATGACACTGGATATTAAAATGTATAGCAAAATTTGAAGTCTAAGTGACACATGTAGCCCGAAAAGTACGGTATGCGGGTATTAATCTCCTAAAAGAACGTCAACACACTGTCCTCGTGTTTTTAGCATCGATGTAAGCACGAATATTGTATGTCAACATGTACTGCCGTCACAATACGTATAGTTTCGTAAGCCTCTTATGCATGGAACCTTCAAGTACTGTGTAAAAACCAACACACGAGAAACACACAGCCGAGGTCAATGGGAAGGCAGGTATCATCACGCGTAGGAACTGCCCCGAACCTGCCCGGACAGGGAACCCTTTGCCGAGCGGTAGGGGCGACAGGGCAATGTCTCCCCGAACTGGTTTGGCTGGGGTAACCACCCCTCAGCGGTGGGGGATGTGACGCTAAGTAGGAGGTACGTAGTCATGTGAATACTCTGCTCGACAGGACTGGACTTATCATGCGTAATCCTAGCCCACACCCCAAATAGCCGGGGCAGGGAACATTTGGCCTAGCGGAGACAGGACAATTGTATCTCCGAACTGACTGGGGTTACAATCTGACTGGGGTAGCGGCGTTGATAGAAGGCAAGTGTTTCCGAGCCCGAGAGCGGACGCGTTATGTCACCCCAGTGAGACTACCACGGGCGACTACGGAAGTGCTAGTGATATGCTAGTGATACGGGACAGAAAGGCTCGAACATGGTGAGTTGCGTTCAAGTGGGTAGACAGAAAAGTTTGTTATATTATCATTATTATATCATATCATAATATATTATATTAGTCAGGTACTTGGTGTGGTGCATAAGGGTAGGTATTTTAACAAATGATTGTAGACAACGTCAAGACATTTCTTTCGTTAAGATTTGAGTGGCCCTAAAAAGGGCCGTTTTGTTATAAACTGGAAAAGAACAGTTTATTTCCCACCAGCCTGCTTGGTCTTCTTCGGCAGAAGAACAGCCTGAATGTTTGGCAGGACACCACCCTGAGCAATGGTCACTCCAGACAGAAGTTTGTTCAACTCCTCGTCGTTGCGGATGGCCAGCTGCAGGTGACGCGGGATGATTCTGGACTTCTTGTTGTCTCGGGCGGCATTGCCTGCCAACTCCAAAACTTCAGCGGCCAAGTACTCGAGAACGGCAGCCAAGTACACGGGTGCGCCGGCTCCAACTCGCTCGGCGTAGTTGCCCTTGCGCAGGAGACGGTGGATTCTGCCCACTGGGAACTGAAGTCCAGCCCTGGATGAGCGGCTCTTAGCCTTCCCCTTTGTCTTTCCTCCTTTACCACGTCCAGACATGATTGTGCTTTCGGTTGTGTGTTCAACAGAAACTGATTGAACACATTTTTCAGAGCATACTATATATTCAGTGAAAACGGATTGACCTACTTCAACCGGCGACTGTCGCTCGATTGACCAATCAGCGCCCTTCGTCATAAATATTCTCGACCAATCAGCGTTCAGGCAACTACACGTCTTCGCTCGGTGCGTTTTACGATTTCAGGCTCAACGCTACTTTCAGATGAAGATTTCATTAACTTTGTAACAAGATATGATGCTGGAATTTGCCCCGTTCGTACATTCTATATGGACAATCATTAGAATGCCGTTATATACACGATCTCTATAAAACTTTTGATAAAATGCAGGCTTGAAAACGGGGGTAAAGCACTTACGCCGCATTTCTAAAGTTGACAGAAACTACAGTTTATGTTATTATACATTCTCTATGCGGATGTTAAAACGGGGTATCGTATGAGCATGTGCTACTGGCTTTGTTGTTGCCTGTTGCAGAATTATATACGTTAATAAAAAATAAAAATAAATAGTGCAT
>JAPFQT010001001.1:0-29844 GCA_027627225.1 Congeria kusceri | reverse complement strand
CAAGTACCAGGGCCAGAAAGGCAGCTCAGATCAATGTAGGCTTCCAAATAGGTGTTGCAAGTACTTCTATTGGGAACACAGGTTCCCGCAGAATTCTCAACACAACCAATATCATTGCTCCCTCTCCACTTGCTATGCAAAAACAAGCAAATAAGGTCAATACTGCCCTTAAATCCCTAAATGAGAGAAGCATGTACCAGATTAGAGAAAACTTAGTTGCTGAAAATGCCAAAATTGGTCAAAAAGATCCCTCTAAGGTAAATGTTGAAGGGGACACTTGCTACAACAATCCAATTTTTAACTCTGACGCGACACCCTTTCAAGCCGGAACTATTGCCATAAGCACTATGTGTGAAAACAATACCAGAAACAAGCAAATTGTAGTGGTACAAGTAGCAAATAAACTATGCAGGACTGCATCAATGCTTAGGAATAAGGGTAAACCTGTTCAGTGCCCCAATCATAGGGGGCATTGTTCTGCAAATGTTTCAGAGAGGGAACCAATAGGTGATGAAGGCAAATGGAATAGGTTGTTAGGTGACCAGATCTCTAAGGACATCAAAATAGCAAATTTCACTTGTGATGGGGACAGTAGGGCATTCCAAGGTGTTCGTAACTCTCACGGTCACAATGTGGGTCATCTTAAGGATCTGAGGCACCTAGGCAACTCGCTGAAGCGCGAGCTCAACAAAGCGCCTTTCTCAAAGGGCATGCTCAAGGGTCATTCCAAGTCTAATATCAGGAGTCGGTTCGCTCTCTCGGTCAAAGCTAGGTGTATGGCTGAGCTTAAAGCTGCCCACAATAAACACCAGGGTGACATCAAGGTTCTAAAGAAGGTCATGGTTGATGTAATCGCAACCATTGTTCTATGCTTCAGTGGTTACTGCGGTACTCATTGTGCAAAGTACAGTTATGTCTGTGCTGGTACAAATAGGCAAGCTAAGAATTTCATGCCAGACAATGTCAAGGTTAAAATGGTTGACAGTGACCAACAAGTCCTTAAAAAATGCATTGAAATGGTTTTAGGTCCAGCTGCTCTTGACGCTACCAAACTTTTAACCACAACCCAAAAAAGTGAAGCAGTAAACAGGTCGTACCAAGCTGTCAATCCTAAAACTGTGACTTTCTCACGCAACTGTGTAGGTCGAATTCACGGGCAGGTTCACAAATTAAACAATGGCTATGCTGACTCTGTAATTGCAAAAACCACTGAACTAAATGCTAACCTTACCCAGGGGTCAAAGATTATTAAGCAGATAGCATATGAGGACCGCAACGACCTTAACCGAAAGCAAACATCCGCTACCAACAAAGCACGAGCTTTACGTGCCAGGACGCGGGAATTATCGATACAAACTGCATGAGGAATTACACTACGGCAAGGGCATGAGTGACCCCAAACCTGATTATGACAGTCTTCCACACCTTAAGCATCATAAATATGCTTAGTTGATTGTGTACCTGATAATAAATTGTTATTATTACCTGTTTTGGCATAAGAGACCTCTAACAAGTGGCCCTCGCGTCAGCATCAGGCGTTCCTCTACCTGAAAAAGGCAAAAATACCCAATAGAAATAGATATAAAATGAAAAAAAAACATGCATTTATGTATTTTAAGTGTATTTCTATGAATAAAAGGAAGTGATAAAGCTTGTTGTATTCATGTTTTTACCAAATATGCAGGCTGGCTCAGTTCCATGCCCGCTGCACTGTCCGAACTGTAAACATGTCCGCCGTTCCATGTTGGTGGAATGGGGCTCTATGTTTACATGTTCAGGCTTAACACACAAGCTATTGTTGCATAAGTGGCTCACAGAGTCCCTGGCGTTCAATTCTGACTTCATGTAGCACATTAACGCTACACGGTGAACCAAGTATGTCTCTGATTTTATGTCGAAGGCAATTTAGCCCTCATTCGGCCATAATAGGGTAAGGAACTATTTGAAATACAACCATTCCAGATCAAACAATCTGAATTGATGCATTTAATGCACATATTTTCTACTCTTTTGCTCAGAAATGACCAAAAATCTGCTTTCTCATCCATATTTTGCACTTGCAGACGATATTTTATTTTAACCCAAAGTCAGTATAAGAGAAATTTGTTCTCATTAAAATTAGTTTTTCTTGCATATAATTATCTTCCCATGCATATTGCACCAATATATTAAGTTTGGCTTGTATATCTGTCCATTTGGCCATTTTATTTCATATTTTCAAACACAGGTGATTTTGGTCGGAAGCCGGTGATTTCAAGCGTCTTGAAGCTTAAATGTCCCTCTAACAATTAAAGCTGATATTTGCAATATTTGTGACAAAATACCCAAACAAACCAAACAAACATGTATGGGGGGCTTATGTGGGGTGAGGAGAGAATGACTTTGTTAGATATGTTTACTCTAAGCCATTTTGATAATGTATTTTTTGTGTATTTTTTAAAAAAAATCACCCCAAAAATGTAAATTTTATAGAAAAAAAATTCCAATTTCATCCAAGACAATTAACAAATTAGTCAAAATGGAGATCAAAGATACTTTGAAGTGTAGAAATCAATCAGCTTCCAGTAATTGCTTGTTTCAAACCAATAAAGTGTAAAATCTTTAAAGCACCTTGTTTGTCGCAGCCTCTTTAATTACAGGCCACCAATTATATATTCTAGTATATAATGTCATGAGTGCCTTTAAACTGCAGCAGGTGGTCAATTTGCATTGCCTGCTCACATTTAGAGGTTTAAGGGAATACAAAATTGCATATTTTGGGCACAAAATAAGTACTTTGACTTTTTTTAAGGTGGCAATCTGGTCAAAATGGGGTTCATAACCAAGCAAAAGAAAAAGTTGCTCAATGTTGGTTTTAAACGAGGTGGGACTAGTCCGGTGAAGGGGAAAAAACATAATTATGAAAGAAGGTCAAATTCCAACACAACCTATGTAAGGTTAGAAAGGTCATCCTTTGAAGCACGGGTAGCTTACAATGACAAGGTTCTTACTTTTCGGGATGTAGACGGCTCTCAAACCCCAGCTAAGCCCTTGCGTCCGAGAGCGAACAAGATTCGCTATGTAGACCTGTTACGGGTTCCTGCTCCATCAAAAGTCCATCCGACTTACTTACGAACAAGGTCTATGTCCCCGCCCTACTCCAGTCTATGATGTCCTCTGAAAATAGAAAGCATAGGTTAAGAAGTGATAAATGTAGGGGCGACTTGGTAATTGACGGCAGTGCTTCCATAAAGTGGGGCTTAGGCTGGGAGGAAAGGTTAAAATGTACAAGATGCAGATATGTAGGCAAGCATTATAAGCTTTACAATGAGGTTCCATCAAGTACCAGGGCCAGAAAGGCAGCTCAGATCAATGTAGGCTTCCAAATAGGTGTTGCAAGTACTTCTATTGGGAACACAGGTTCCCGCAGAATTCTCAACACAACCAATATCATTGCTCCCTCTCCACTTGCTATGCAAAAACAAGCAAATAAGGTCAATACTGCCCTTAAATCCCTAAATGAGAGAAGCATGTACCAGATTAGAGAAAACTTAGTTGCTGAAAATGCCAAAATTGGTCAAAAAGATCCCTCTAAGGTAAATGTTGAAGGGGACACTTGCTACAACAATCCAATTTTTAACTCTGACGCGACACCCTTTCAAGCCGGAACTATTGCCATAAGCACTATGTGTGAAAACAATACCAGAAACAAGCAAATTGTAGTGGTACAAGTAGCAAATAAACTATGCAGGACTGCATCAATGCTTAGGAATAAGGGTAAACCTGTTCAGTGCCCCAATCATAGGGGGCATTGTTCTGCAAATGTTTCAGAGAGGGAACCAATAGGTGATGAAGGCAAATGGAATAGGTTGTTAGGTGACCAGATCTCTAAGGACATCAAAATAGCAAATTTCACTTGTGATGGGGACAGTAGGGCATTCCAAGGTGTTCGTAACTCTCACGGTCACAATGTGGGTCATCTTAAGGATCTGAGGCACCTAGGCAACTCGCTGAAGCGCGAGCTCAACAAAGCGCCTTTCTCAAAGGGCATGCTCAAGGGTCATTCCAAGTCTAATATCAGGAGTCGGTTCGCTCTCTCGGTCAAAGCTAGGTGTATGGCTGAGCTTAAAGCTGCCCACAATAAACACCAGGGTGACATCAAGGTTCTAAAGAAGGTCATGGTTGATGTAATCGCAACCATTGTTCTATGCTTCAGTGGTTACTGCGGTACTCATTGTGCAAAGTACAGTTATGTCTGTGCTGGTACAAATAGGCAAGCTAAGAATTTCATGCCAGACAATGTCAAGGTTAAAATGGTTGACAGTGACCAACAAGTCCTTAAAAAATGCATTGAAATGGTTTTAGGTCCAGCTGCTCTTGACGCTACCAAACTTTTAACCACAACCCAAAAAAGTGAAGCAGTAAACAGGTCGTACCAAGCTGTCAATCCTAAAACTGTGACTTTCTCACGCAACTGTGTAGGTCGAATTCACGGGCAGGTTCACAAATTAAACAATGGCTATGCTGACTCTGTAATTGCAAAAACCACTGAACTAAATGCTAACCTTACCCAGGGGTCAAAGATTATTAAGCAGATAGCATATGAGGACCGCAACGACCTTAACCGAAAGCAAACATCCGCTACCAACAAAGCACGAGCTTTACGTGCCAGGACGCGGAATTATCGATACAAACTGCATGAGGAATTACACTACGGCAAGGGCATGAGTGACCCCAAACCTGATTATGACAGTCTTCCACACCTTAAGCATCATAAATATGCTTAGTTGATTGTGTACCTGATAATAAATTGTTATTATTACCTGTTTTGGCATAAGAGACCTCTAACAAGTGGCCCTCGCGTCAGCATCAGGCGTTCCTCTACCTGAAAAAGGCAAAAATACCCAATAGAAATAGATATAAAATGAAAAAAAAACATGCATTTATGTATTTTAAGTGTATTTCTATGAATAAAAGGAAGTGATAAAGCTTGTTGTATTCATGTTTTTACCAAATATGCAGGCTGGCTCAGTTCCATGCCCGCTGCACTGTCCGAACTGTAAACATGTCCGCCGTTCCATGTTGGTGGAATGGGGCTCTATGTTTACATGTTCAGGCTTAACACACAAGCTATTGTTGCATAAGTGGCTCACAGAGTCCCTGGCGTTCAATTCTGACTTCATGTAGCACATTAACGCTACACGTATTTGAACCAAGTATGTCTCTGATTTTATGTCCCGAAGGCAATTTAGCCCTCATTCGGCCATAATAGGGTAAGGAACTATTTGAAATACAACCATTCCAGATCAAACAATCTGAATTGATGCATTTAATGCACATATTTTCTACTCTTTTGCTCAGAAATGACCAAAAATCTGCTTTCTCATCCATATTTTGCACTTGCAGACGATATTTTATTTTAACCCAAAGTCAGTTTAGGTCACAATATACTAAAAGATTTCCTTAACAAATTCAATGTAAAAGCAATAAATTCAACAAAAAATAAACTCAACATTTTGCGCGTAGAGACCCTCATAACCATACCTTTTCTTAAAGAGCATTCCGAGCCGAATTGATTTAGACAATAAAAAAGATAGGTCATGTGATATGTAAGAAAGAACTCGACGCGAATCAAAGTTCACTGTTTTACGGCCATCTTTTTACCGGATACTCTCCAGTTGAAGGTATACTGCCAACTGTCAAAGTCTCGTCATGTAGTCTCCAACCTTCAAGCGAAACAGTGAATTTTTAGTACACAACAATGTTTTTCCTACCACACGTACAAAGAAATATTCAAAAATAAAGTCATGGCAAGTGACTATACAGAAAATTGTGTCTTCAAATAAATGGTGTTGATTTATTTAGAGAGTATAGCATTGCACACCTGAAATATTTAGTATACTGTAACCTATAAGAGAAATTTGTTCTCATTAAAATTAGTTTTTCTTGCATATAATTATCTTCCCATGCATATTGCACCAATATATTAAGTTTGGCTTGTATATCTGTCCATTTGGCCATTTTATTTCATATTTTCAAACACAGGTGATTTTGGTCGGAAGCCGGTGATTTCAAGCGTCTTGAAGCTTAAATGTCCCTCTAACAATTAAAGCTGATATTTGCAATATTTGTGACAAAATACCCAAACAAACCAAACAAACATGTATGGGGGGCTTATGTGGGGTGAGGAGAGAATGACTTTGTTAGATATGTTTACTCTAAGCCATTTTGATAATGTATTTTTTGTGTATTTTTTAAAAAAAATCACCCCAAAAATGTAAATTTTATAGAAAAAAAATTCCAATTTCATCCAAGACAATTAACAAATTAGTCAAAATGGGAGATCAAAGATACTTTGAAGTGTAGAAATCAATCAGCTTCCAGTAATTGCTTGTTTCAAACCAATAAAGTGTAAAATCTTTAAAGCACCTTGTTTGTCGCAGCCTCTTTAATTACAGGCCACCAATTATATATTCTAGTATATAATGTCATGAGTGCCTTTAAACTGCAGCAGGTGGTCAATTTGCATTGCCTGCTCACATTTAGAGGTTTAAGGGAATACAAAATTGCATATTTTGGGCACAAAATAAGTACTTTGACTTTTTTTAAGGTGGCAATCTGGTCAAAATGGGGTTCATAACCAAGCAAAAGAAAAAGTTGCTCAATGTTGGTTTTAAACGAGGTGGGACTAGTCCGGTGAAGGGGAAAAAACATAATTATGAAAGAAGGTCAAATTCCAACACAACCTATGTAAGGTTAGAAAGGTCATCCTTTGAAGCACGGGTAGCTTACAATGACAAGGTTCTTACTTTTCGGGATGTAGACGGCTCTCAAACCCCAGCTAAGCCCTTGCGTCCGAGAGCGAACAAGATTCGCTATGTAGACCTGTTACGGGTTCCTGCTCCATCAAAAGTCCATCCCGACTTACTTACGAACAAGGTCTATGTCCCCGCCCTACTCCAGTCTATGATGTCCTCTGAAAATAGAAAGCATAGGTTAAGAAGTGATAAATGTAGGGGCGACTTGGTAATTGACGGCAGTGCTTCCATAAAGTGGGGCTTAGGCTGGGAGGAAAGGTTAAAATGTACAAGATGCAGATATGTAGGCAAGCATTATAAGCTTTACAATGAGGTTCCATCAAGTACCAGGGCCAGAAAGGCAGCTCAGATCAATGTAGGCTTCCAAATAGGTGTTGCAAGTACTTCTATTGGGAACACAGGTTCCCGCAGAATTCTCAACACAACCAATATCATTGCTCCCTCTCCACTTGCTATGCAAAAACAAGCAAATAAGGTCAATACTGCCCTTAAATCCCTAAATGAGAGAAGCATGTACCAGATTAGAGAAAACTTAGTTGCTGAAAATGCCAAAATTGGTCAAAAAGATCCCTCTAAGGTAAATGTTGAAGGGGACACTTGCTACAACAATCCAATTTTTAACTCTGACGCGACACCCTTTCAAGCCGGAACTATTGCCATAAGCACTATGTGTGAAAACAATACCAGAAACAAGCAAATTGTAGTGGTACAAGTAGCAAATAAACTATGCAGGACTGCATCAATGCTTAGGAATAAGGGTAAACCTGTTCAGTGCCCCAATCATAGGGGGCATTGTTCTGCAAATGTTTCAGAGAGGGAACCAATAGGTGATGAAGGCAAATGGAATAGGTTGTTAGGTGACCAGATCTCTAAGGACATCAAAATAGCAAATTTCACTTGTGATGGGGACAGTAGGGCATTCCAAGGTGTTCGTAACTCTCACGGTCACAATGTGGGTCATCTTAAGGATCTGAGGCACCTAGGCAACTCGCTGAAGCGCGAGCTCAACAAAGCGCCTTTCTCAAAGGGCATGCTCAAGGGTCATTCCAAGTCTAATATCAGGAGTCGGTTCGCTCTCTCGGTCAAAGCTAGGTGTATGGCTGAGCTTAAAGCTGCCCACAATAAACACCAGGGTGACATCAAGGTTCTAAAGAAGGTCATGGTTGATGTAATCGCAACCATTGTTCTATGCTTCAGTGGTTACTGCGGTACTCATTGTGCAAAGTACAGTTATGTCTGTGCTGGTACAAATAGGCAAGCTAAGAATTTCATGCCAGACAATGTCAAGGTTAAAATGGTTGACAGTGACCAACAAGTCCTTAAAAAATGCATTGAAATGGTTTTAGGTCCAGCTGCTCTTGACGCTACCAAACTTTTAACCACAACCCAAAAAAGTGAAGCAGTAAACAGGTCGTACCAAGCTGTCAATCCTAAAACTGTGACTTTCTCACGCAACTGTGTAGGTCGAATTCACGGGCAGGTTCACAAATTAAACAATGGCTATGCTGACTCTGTAATTGCAAAAACCACTGAACTAAATGCTAACCTTACCCAGGGGTCAAAGATTATTAAGCAGATAGCATATGAGGACCGCAACGACCTTAACCGAAAGCAAACATCCGCTACCAACAAAGCACGAGCTTTACGTGCCAGGACGCGGAATTATCGATACAAACTGCATGAGGAATTACACTACGGCAAGGGCATGAGTGACCCCAAACCTGATTATGACAGTCTTCCACACCTTAAGCATCATAAATATGCTTAGTTGATTGTGTACCTGATAATAAATTGTTATTATTACCTGTTTTGGCATAAGAGACCTCTAACAAGTGGCCCTCGCGTCAGCATCAGGCGTTCCTCTACCTGAAAAAGGCAAAAATACCCAATAGAAATAGATATAAAATGAAAAAAAACATGCATTTATGTATTTTAAGTGTATTTCTATGAATAAAAGGAAGTGATAAAGCTTGTTGTATTCATGTTTTTACCAAATATGCAGGCTGGCTCAGTTCCATGCCCGCTGCACTGTCCGAACTGTAAACATGTCCGCCGTTCCATGTTGGTGGAATGGGGCTCTATGTTTACATGTTCAGGCTTAACACACAAGCTATTGTTGCATAAGTGGCTCACAGAGTCCCTGGCGTTCAATTCTGACTTCATGTAGCACATTAACGCTACACGGTGAACCAAGTATGTCTCTGATTTTATGTCCGAAGGCAATTTAGCCCTCATTCGGCCATAATAGGGTAAGGAACTATTTGAAATACAACCATTCCAGATCAAACAATCTGAATTGATGCATTTAATGCACATATTTTCTACTCTTTTGCTCAGAAATGACCAAAAATCTGCTTTCTCATCCATATTTTGCACTTGCAGACGATATTTTATTTTAACCCAAAGTCAGTTTAGGTCACAATATACTAAAAGATTTCCTTAACAAATTCAATGTAAAAGCAATAAATTCAACAAAAAATAAACTCAACATTTTGCGCGTAGAGACCCTCATAACCATACCTTTTCTTAAAGAGCATTCCGAGCCGAATTGATTTAGACAATAAAAAAGATAGGTCATGTGATATGTAAGAAAGAACTCGACGCGAATCAAAGTTCACTGTTTTACGGCCATCTTTTTACCGGATACTCTCCAGTTGAAGGTATACTGCCAACTGTCAAAGTCTCGTCATGTAGTCTCCAACCTTCAAGCGAAACAGTGAATTTTTAGTACACAACAATGTTTTTCCTACCACACGTACAAAGAAATATTCAAAAATAAAGTCATGGCAAGTGACTATACAGAAAATTGTGTCTTCAAATAAATGGTGTTGATTTATTTAGAGAGTATAGCATTGCACACCTGAAATATTTAGTATACTGTAACCTATAAGAGAAATTTGTTCTCATTAAAATTAGTTTTTCTTGCATATAATTATCTTCCCATGCATATTGCACCAATATATTAAGTTTGGCTTGTATATCTGTCCATTTGGCCATTTTATTTCATATTTTCAAACACAGGTGATTTTGGTCGGAAGCCGGTGATTTCAAGCGTCTTGAAGCTTAAATGTCCCTCTAACAATTAAAGCTGATATTTGCAATATTTGTGACAAAATACCCAAACAAACCAAACAAACATGTATGGGGGGCTTATGTGGGGTGAGGAGAGAATGACTTTGTTAGATATGTTTACTCTAAGCCATTTTGATAATGTATTTTTTGTGTATTTTTAAAAAAAAATCACCCCAAAAATGTAAATTTTATAGAAAAAAAATTCCAATTTCATCCAAGACAATTAACAAATTAGTCAAAATGGGAGATCAAAGATACTTTGAAGTGTAGAAATCAATCAGCTTCCAGTAATTGCTTGTTTCAAACCAATAAAGTGTAAAATCTTTAAAGCACCTTGTTTGTCGCAGCCTCTTTAATTACAGGCCACCAATTATATATTCTAGTATATAATGTCATGAGTGCCTTTAAACTGCAGCAGGTGGTCAATTTGCATTGCCTGCTCACATTTAGAGGTTTAAGGGAATACAAAATTGCATATTTTGGGCACAAAATAAGTACTTTGACTTTTTTTAAGGTGGCAATCTGGTCAAAATGGGGTTCATAACCAAGCAAAAGAAAAAGTTGCTCAATGTTGGTTTTAAACGAGGTGGGACTAGTCCGGTGAAGGGGAAAAAACATAATTATGAAAGAAGGTCAAATTCCAACACAACCTATGTAAGGTTAGAAAGGTCATCCTTTGAAGCACGGGTAGCTTACAATGACAAGGTTCTTACTTTTCGGGATGTAGACGGCTCTCAAACCCCAGCTAAGCCCTTGCGTCCGAGAGCGAACAAGATTCGCTATGT
Organism: Congeria kusceri; assembly: GCA_027627225.1. Classification (NCBI taxonomy): domain Eukaryota; kingdom Metazoa; phylum Mollusca; class Bivalvia; order Myida; family Dreissenidae; genus Congeria; species Congeria kusceri. Next base: position 19,190 of record JAPFQT010001001.1, on the reverse strand, counting down.
AGACCTGTTACGGGTTCCTGCTCCATCAAAAGTCCATCCCGACTTACTTACGAACAAGGTCTATGTCCCCGCCCTACTCCAGTCTATGATGTCCTCTGAAAATAGAAAGCATAGGTTAAGAAGTGATAAATGTAGGGGCGACTTGGTAATTGACGGCAGTGCTTCCATAAAGTGGGGCTTAGGCTGGGAGGAAAGGTTAAAATGTACAAGATGCAGATATGTAGGCAAGCATTATAAGCTTTACAATGAGGTTCCATCAAGTACCAGGGCCAGAAAGGCAGCTCAGATCAATGTAGGCTTCCAAATAGGTGTTGCAAGTACTTCTATTGGGAACACAGGTTCCCGCAGAATTCTCAACACAACCAATATCATTGCTCCCTCTCCACTTGCTATGCAAAAACAAGCAAATAAGGTCAATACTGCCCTTAAATCCCTAAATGAGAGAAGCATGTACCAGATTAGAGAAAACTTAGTTGCTGAAAATGCCAAAATTGGTCAAAAAGATCCCTCTAAGGTAAATGTTGAAGGGGACACTTGCTACAACAATCCAATTTTTAACTCTGACGCGACACCCTTTCAAGCCGGAACTATTGCCATAAGCACTATGTGTGAAAACAATACCAGAAACAAGCAAATTGTAGTGGTACAAGTAGCAAATAAACTATGCAGGACTGCATCAATGCTTAGGAATAAGGGTAAACCTGTTCAGTGCCCCAATCATAGGGGGCATTGTTCTGCAAATGTTTCAGAGAGGGAACCAATAGGTGATGAAGGCAAATGGAATAGGTTGTTAGGTGACCAGATCTCTAAGGACATCAAAATAGCAAATTTCACTTGTGATGGGGACAGTAGGGCATTCCAAGGTGTTCGTAACTCTCACGGTCACAATGTGGGTCATCTTAAGGATCTGAGGCACCTAGGCAACTCGCTGAAGCGCGAGCTCAACAAAGCGCCTTTCTCAAAGGGCATGCTCAAGGGTCATTCCAAGTCTAATATCAGGAGTCGGTTCGCTCTCTCGGTCAAAGCTAGGTGTATGGCTGAGCTTAAAGCTGCCCACAATAAACACCAGGGTGACATCAAGGTTCTAAAGAAGGTCATGGTTGATGTAATCGCAACCATTGTTCTATGCTTCAGTGGTTACTGCGGTACTCATTGTGCAAAGTACAGTTATGTCTGTGCTGGTACAAATAGGCAAGCTAAGAATTTCATGCCAGACAATGTCAAGGTTAAAATGGTTGACAGTGACCAACAAGTCCTTAAAAAATGCATTGAAATGGTTTTAGGTCCAGCTGCTCTTGACGCTACCAAACTTTTAACCACAACCCAAAAAAGTGAAGCAGTAAACAGGTCGTACCAAGCTGTCAATCCTAAAACTGTGACTTTCTCACGCAACTGTGTAGGTCGAATTCACGGGCAGGTTCACAAATTAAACAATGGCTATGCTGACTCTGTAATTGCAAAAACCACTGAACTAAATGCTAACCTTACCCAGGGGTCAAAGATTATTAAGCAGATAGCATATGAGGACCGCAACGACCTTAACCGAAAGCAAACATCCGCTACCAACAAAGCACGAGCTTTACGTGCCAGGACGCGGAATTATCGATACAAACTGCATGAGGAATTACACTACGGCAAGGGCATGAGTGACCCCAAACCTGATTATGACAGTCTTCCACACCTTAAGCATCATAAATATGCTTAGTTGATTGTGTACCTGATAATAAATTGTTATTATTACCTGTTTTGGCATAAGAGACCTCTAACAAGTGGCCCTCGCGTCAGCATCAGGCGTTCCTCTACCTGAAAAAGGCAAAAATACCCAATAGAAATAGATATAAAATGAAAAAAAACATGCATTTATGTATTTTAAGTGTATTTCTATGAATAAAAGGAAGTGATAAAGCTTGTTGTATTCATGTTTTTACCAAATATGCAGGCTGGCTCAGTTCCATGCCCGCTGCACTGTCCGAACTGTAAACATGTCCGCCGTTCCATGTTGGTGGAATGGGGCTCTATGTTTACATGTTCAGGCTTAACACACAAGCTATTGTTGCATAAGTGGCTCACAGAGTCCCTGGCGTTCAATTCTGACTTCATGTAGCACATTAACGCTACACGGTGAACCAAGTATGTCTCTGATTTTATGTCCGAAGGCAATTTAGCCCTCATTCGGCCATAATAGGGTAAGGAACTATTTGAAATACAACCATTCCAGATCAAACAATCTGAATTGATGCATTTAATGCACATATTTTCTACTCTTTTGCTCAGAAATGACCAAAAATCTGCTTTCTCATCCATATTTTGCACTTGCAGACGATATTTTATTTTAACCCAAAGTCAGTTTAGGTCACAATATACTAAAAGATTTCCTTAACAAATTCAATGTAAAAGCAATAAATTCAACAAAAAATAAACTCAACATTTTGCGCGTAGAGACCCTCATAACCATACCTTTTCTTAAAGAGCATTCCGAGCCGAATTGATTTAGACAATAAAAAAGATAGGTCATGTGATATGTAAGAAAGAACTCGACGCGAATCAAAGTTCACTGTTTTACGGCCATCTTTTTACCGGATACTCTCCAGTTGAAGGTATACTGCCAACTGTCAAAGTCTCGTCATGTAGTCTCCAACCTTCAAGCGAAACAGTGAATTTTTAGTACACAACAATGTTTTTCCTACCACACGTACAAAGAAATATTCAAAAATAAAGTCATGGCAAGTGACTATACAGAAAATTGTGTCTTCAAATAAATGGTGTTGATTTATTTAGAGAGTATAGCATTGCACACCTGAAATATTTAGTATACTGTAACCTATAAGAGAAATTTGTTCTCATTAAAATTAGTTTTTCTTGCATATAATTATCTTCCCATGCATATTGCACCAATATATTAAGTTTGGCTTGTATATCTGTCCATTTGGCCATTTTATTTCATATTTTCAAACACAGGTGATTTTGGTCGGAAGCCGGTGATTTCAAGCGTCTTGAAGCTTAAATGTCCCTCTAACAATTAAAGCTGATATTTGCAATATTTGTGACAAAATACCCAAACAAACCAAACAAACATGTATGGGGGGCTTATGTGGGGTGAGGAGAGAATGACTTTGTTAGATATGTTTACTCTAAGCCATTTTGATAATGTATTTTTTGTGTATTTTTTAAAAAAAATCACCCCAAAAATGTAAATTTTATAGAAAAAAAATTCCAATTTCATCCAAGACAATTAACAAATTAGTCAAAATGGGAGATCAAAGATACTTTGAAGTGTAGAAATCAATCAGCTTCCAGTAATTGCTTGTTTCAAACCAATAAAGTGTAAAATCTTTAAAGCACCTTGTTTGTCGCAGCCTCTTTAATTACAGGCCACCAATTATATATTCTAGTATATAATGTCATGAGTGCCTTTAAACTGCAGCAGGTGGTCAATTTGCATTGCCTGCTCACATTTAGAGGTTTAAGGGAATACAAAATTGCATATTTTGGGCACAAAATAAGTACTTTGACTTTTTTTAAGGTGGCAATCTGGTCAAAATGGGGTTCATAACCAAGCAAAAGAAAAAGTTGCTCAATGTTGGTTTTAAACGAGGTGGGACTAGTCCGGTGAAGGGGAAAAAACATAATTATGAAAGAAGGTCAAATTCCAACACAACCTATGTAAGGTTAGAAAGGTCATCCTTTGAAGCACGGGTAGCTTACAATGACAAGGTTCTTACTTTTCGGGATGTAGACGGCTCTCAAACCCCAGCTAAGCCCTTGCGTCCGAGAGCGAACAAGATTCGCTATGTAGACCTGTTACGGGTTCCTGCTCCATCAAAAGTCCATCCCGACTTACTTACGAACAAGGTCTATGTCCCCGCCCTACTCCAGTCTATGATGTCCTCTGAAAATAGAAAGCATAGGTTAAGAAGTGATAAATGTAGGGGCGACTTGGTAATTGACGGCAGTGCTTCCATAAAGTGGGGCTTAGGCTGGGAGGAAAGGTTAAAATGTACAAGATGCAGATATGTAGGCAAGCATTATAAGCTTTACAATGAGGTTCCATCAAGTACCAGGGCCAGAAAGGCAGCTCAGATCAATGTAGGCTTCCAAATAGGTGTTGCAAGTACTTCTATTGGGAACACAGGTTCCCGCAGAATTCTCAACACAACCAATATCATTGCTCCCTCTCCACTTGCTATGCAAAAACAAGCAAATAAGGTCAATACTGCCCTTAAATCCCTAAATGAGAGAAGCATGTACCAGATTAGAGAAAACTTAGTTGCTGAAAATGCCAAAATTGGTCAAAAAGATCCCTCTAAGGTAAATGTTGAAGGGGACACTTGCTACAACAATCCAATTTTTAACTCTGACGCGACACCCTTTCAAGCCGGAACTATTGCCATAAGCACTATGTGTGAAAACAATACCAGAAACAAGCAAATTGTAGTGGTACAAGTAGCAAATAAACTATGCAGGACTGCATCAATGCTTAGGAATAAGGGTAAACCTGTTCAGTGCCCCAATCATAGGGGGCATTGTTCTGCAAATGTTTCAGAGAGGGAACCAATAGGTGATGAAGGCAAATGGAATAGGTTGTTAGGTGACCAGATCTCTAAGGACATCAAAATAGCAAATTCCACTTGTGATGGGGACAGTAGGGCATTCCAAGGTGTTCGTAACTCTCACGGTCACAATGTGGGTCATCTTAAGGATCTGAGGCACCTAGGCAACTCGCTGAAGCGCGAGCTCAACAAAGCGCCTTTCTCAAAGGGCATGCTCAAGGGTCATTCCAAGTCTAATATCAGGAGTCGGTTCGCTCTCTCGGTCAAAGCTAGGTGTATGGCTGAGCTTAAAGCTGCCCACAATAAACACCAGGGTGACATCAAGGTTCTAAAGAAGGTCATGGTTGATGTAATCGCAACCATTGTTCTATGCTTCAGTGGTTACTGCGGTACTCATTGTGCAAAGTACAGTTATGTCTGTGCTGGTACAAATAGGCAAGCTAAGAATTTCATGCCAGACAATGTCAAGGTTAAAATGGTTGACAGTGACCAACAAGTCCTTAAAAAATGCATTGAAATGGTTTTAGGTCCAGCTGCTCTTGACGCTACCAAACTTTTAACCACAACCCAAAAAAGTGAAGCAGTAAACAGGTCGTACCAAGCTGTCAATCCTAAAACTGTGACTTTCTCACGCAACTGTGTAGGTCGAATTCACGGGCAGGTTCACAAATTAAACAATGGCTATGCTGACTCTGTAATTGCAAAAACCACTGAACTAAATGCTAACCTTACCCAGGGGTCAAAGATTATTAAGCAGATAGCATATGAGGACCGCAACGACCTTAACCGAAAGCAAACATCCGCTACCAACAAAGCACGAGCTTTACGTGCCAGGACGCGGAATTATCGATACAAACTGCATGAGGAATTACACTACGGCAAGGGCATGAGTGACCCCAAACCTGATTATGACAGTCTTCCACACCTTAAGCATCATAAATATGCTTAGTTGATTGTGTACCTGATAATAAATTGTTATTATTACCTGTTTTGGCATAAGAGACCTCTAACAAGTGGCCCTCGCGTCAGCATCAGGCGTTCCTCTACCTGAAAAAGGCAAAAATACCCAATAGAAATAGATATAAAATGAAAAAAAACATGCATTTATGTATTTTAAGTGTATTTCTATGAATAAAAGGAAGTGATAAAGCTTGTTGTATTCATGTTTTTACCAAATATGCAGGCTGGCTCAGTTCCATGCCCGCTGCACTGTCCGAACTGTAAACATGTCCGCCGTTCCATGTTGGTGGAATGGGGCTCTATGTTTACATGTTCAGGCTTAACACACAAGCTATTGTTGCATAAGTGGCTCACAGAGTCCCTGGCGTTCAATTCTGACTTCATGTAGCACATTAACGCTACACGGTGAACCAAGTATGTCTCTGATTTTATGTCCGAAGGCAATTTAGCCCTCATTCGGCCATAATAGGGTAAGGAACTATTTGAAATACAACCATTCCAGATCAAACAATCTGAATTGATGCATTTAATGCACATATTTTCTACTCTTTTGCTCAGAAATGACCAAAAATCTGCTTTCTCATCCATATTTTGCACTTGCAGACGATATTTTATTTTAACCCAAAGTCAGTTTATAAGAGAAATTTGTTCTCATTAAAATTAGTTTTTCTTGCATATAATTATCTTCCCATGCATATTGCACCAATATATTAAGTTTGGCTTGTATATCTGTCCATTTGGCCATTTTATTTCATATTTTCAAATACAGGTGATTTTGGTCGGAAGCCGGTGATTTCAAGCGTCTTGAAGCTTAAATGTCCCTCTAACAATTAAAGCTGATATTTGCAATATTTGTGACAAAATACCCAAACAAACCAAACAAACATGTATGGGGGGCTTATGTGGGGTGAGGAGAGAATGACTTTGTTAGATATGTTTACTCTAAGCCATTTTGATAATGTATTTTTTGTGTATTTTTTAAAAAAAATCACCCCAAAAATGTAAATTTTATAGAAAAAAAATTCCAATTTCATCCAAGACAATTAACAAATTAGTCAAAATGGGAGATCAAAGATACTTTGAAGTGTAGAAATCAATCAGCTTCCAGTAATTGCTTGTTTCAAACCAATAAAGTGTAAAATCTTTAAAGCACCTTGTTTGTCGCAGCCTCTTTAATTACAGGCCACCAATTATATATTCTAGTATATAATGTCATGAGTGCCTTTAAACTGCAGCAGGTGGTCAATTTGCATTGCCTGCTCACATTTAGAGGTTTAAGGGAATACAAAATTGCATATTTTGGGCACAAAATAAGTACTTTGACTTTTTTTAAGGTGGCAATCTGGTCAAAATGGGGTTCATAACCAAGCAAAAGAAAAAGTTGCTCAATGTTGGTTTTAAACGAGGTGGGACTAGTCCGGTGAAGGGGAAAAAACATAATTATGAAAGAAGGTCAAATTCCAACACAACCTATGTAAGGTTAGAAAGGTCATCCTTTGAAGCACGGGTAGCTTACAATGACAAGGTTCTTACTTTTCGGGATGTAGACGGCTCTCAAACCCCAGCTAAGCCCTTGCGTCCGAGAGCGAACAAGATTCGCTATGTAGACCTGTTACGGGTTCCTGCTCCATCAAAAGTCCATCCCGACTTACTTACGAACAAGGTCTATGTCCCCGCCCTACTCCAGTCTATGATGTCCTCTGAAAATAGAAAGCATAGGTTAAGAAGTGATAAATGTAGGGGCGACTTGGTAATTGACGGCAGTGCTTCCATAAAGTGGGGCTTAGGCTGGGAGGAAAGGTTAAAATGTACAAGATGCAGATATGTAGGCAAGCATTATAAGCTTTACAATGAGGTTCCATCAAGTACCAGGGCCAGAAAGGCAGCTCAGATCAATGTAGGCTTCCAAATAGGTGTTGCAAGTACTTCTATTGGGAACACAGGTTCCCGCAGAATTCTCAACACAACCAATATCATTGCTCCCTCTCCACTTGCTATGCAAAAACAAGCAAATAAGGTCAATACTGCCCTTAAATCCCTAAATGAGAGAAGCATGTACCAGATTAGAGAAAACTTAGTTGCTGAAAATGCCAAAATTGGTCAAAAAGATCCCTCTAAGGTAAATGTTGAAGGGGACACTTGCTACAACAATCCAATTTTTAACTCTGACGCGACACCCTTTCAAGCCGGAACTATTGCCATAAGCACTATGTGTGAAAACAATACCAGAAACAAGCAAATTGTAGTGGTACAAGTAGCAAATAAACTATGCAGGACTGCATCAATGCTTAGGAATAAGGGTAAACCTGTTCAGTGCCCCAATCATAGGGGGCATTGTTCTGCAAATGTTTCAGAGAGGGAACCAATAGGTGATGAAGGCAAATGGAATAGGTTGTTAGGTGACCAGATCTCTAAGGACATCAAAATAGCAAATTTCACTTGTGATGGGGACAGTAGGGCATTCCAAGGTGTTCGTAACTCTCACGGTCACAATGTGGGTCATCTTAAGGATCTGAGGCACCTAGGCAACTCGCTGAAGCGCGAGCTCAACAAAGCGCCTTTCTCAAAGGGCATGCTCAAGGGTCATTCCAAGTCTAATATCAGGAGTCGGTTCGCTCTCTCGGTCAAAGCTAGGTGTATGGCTGAGCTTAAAGCTGCCCACAATAAACACCAGGGTGACATCAAGGTTCTAAAGAAGGTCATGGTTGATGTAATCGCAACCATTGTTCTATGCTTCAGTGGTTACTGCGGTACTCATTGTGCAAAGTACAGTTATGTCTGTGCTGGTACAAATAGGCAAGCTAAGAATTTCATGCCAGACAATGTCAAGGTTAAAATGGTTGACAGTGACCAACAAGTCCTTAAAAAATGCATTGAAATGGTTTTAGGTCCAGCTGCTCTTGACGCTACCAAACTTTTAACCACAACCCAAAAAAGTGAAGCAGTAAACAGGTCGTACCAAGCTGTCAATCCTAAAACTGTGACTTTCTCACGCAACTGTGTAGGTCGAATTCACGGGCAGGTTCACAAATTAAACAATGGCTATGCTGACTCTGTAATTGCAAAAACCACTGAACTAAATGCTAACCTTACCCAGGGGTCAAAGATTATTAAGCAGATAGCATATGAGGACCGCAACGACCTTAACCGAAAGCAAACATCCGCTACCAACAAAGCACGAGCTTTACGTGCCAGGACGCGGAATTATCGATACAAACTGCATGAGGAATTACACTACGGCAAGGGCATGAGTGACCCCAAACCTGATTATGACAGTCTTCCACACCTTAAGCATCATAAATATGCTTAGTTGATTGTGTACCTGATAATAAATTGTTATTATTACCTGTTTTGGCATAAGAGACCTCTAACAAGTGGCCCTCGCGTCAGCATCAGGCGTTCCTCTACCTGAAAAAGGCAAAAATACCCAATAGAAATAGATATAAAATGAAAAAAAACATGCATTTATGTATTTTAAGTGTATTTCTATGAATAAAAGGAAGTGATAAAGCTTGTTGTATTCATGTTTTTACCAAATATGCAGGCTGGCTCAGTTCCATGCCCGCTGCACTGTCCGAACTGTAAACATGTCCGCCGTTCCATGTTGGTGGAATGGGGCTCTATGTTTACATGTTCAGGCTTAACACACAAGCTATTGTTGCATAAGTGGCTCACAGAGTCCCTGGCGTTCAATTCTGACTTCATGTAGCACATTAACGCTACACGGTGAACCAAGTATGTCTCTGATTTTATGTCCGAAGGCAATTTAGCCCTCATTCGGCCATAATAGGGTAAGGAACTATTTGAAATACAACCATTCCAGATCAAACAATCTGAATTGATGCATTTAATGCACATATTTTCTACTCTTTTGCTCAGAAATGACCAAAAATCTGCTTTCTCATCCATATTTTGCACTTGCAGACGATATTTTATTTTAACCCAAAGTCAGTTTAGGTCACAATATACTAAAAGATTTCCTTAACAAATTCAATGTAAAAGCAATAAATTCAACAAAAAATAAACTCAACATTTTGCGCGTAGAGACCCTCATAACCATACCTTTTCTTAAAGAGCATTCCGAGCCGAATTGATTTAGACAATAAAAAAGATAGGTCATGTGATATGTAAGAAAGAACTCGACGCGAATCAAAGTTCACTGTTTTACGGCCATCTTTTTACCGGATACTCTCCAGTTGAAGGTATACTGCCAACTGTCAAAGTCTCGTCATGTAGTCTCCAACCTTCAAGCGAAACAGTGAATTTTTAGTACACAACAATGTTTTTCCTACCACACGTACAAAGAAATATTCAAAAATAAAGTCATGGCAAGTGACTATACAGAAAATTGTGTCTTCAAATAAATGGTGTTGATTTATTTAGAGAGTATAGCATTGCACACCTGAAATATTTAGTATACTGTAACCTATAAGAGAAATTTGTTCTCATTAAAATTAGTTTTTCTTGCATATAATTATCTTCCCATGCATATTGCACCAATATATTAAGTTTGGCTTGTATATCTGTCCATTTGGCCATTTTATTTCATATTTTCAAACACAGGTGATTTTGGTCGGAAGCCGGTGATTTCAAGCGTCTTGAAGCTTAAATGTCCCTCTAACAATTAAAGCTGATATTTGCAATATTTGTGACAAAATACCCAAACAAACCAAACAAACATGTATGGGGGGCTTATGTGGGGTGAGGAGAGAATGACTTTGTTAGATATGTTTACTCTAAGCCATTTTGATAATGTATTTTTTGTGTATTTTTTAAAAAAAATCACCCCAAAAATGTAAATTTTATAGAAAAAAAATTCCAATTTCATCCAAGACAATTAACAAATTAGTCAAAATGGGAGATCAAAGATACTTTGAAGTGTAGAAATCAATCAGCTTCCAGTAATTGCTTGTTTCAAACCAATAAAGTGTAAAATCTTTAAAGCACCTTGTTTGTCGCAGCCTCTTTAATTACAGGCCACCAATTATATATTCTAGTATATAATGTCATGAGTGCCTTTAAACTGCAGCAGGTGGTCAATTTGCATTGCCTGCTCACATTTAGAGGTTTAAGGGAATACAAAATTGCATATTTTGGGCACAAAATAAGTACTTTGACTTTTTTTAAGGTGGCAATCTGGTCAAAATGGGGTTCATAACCAAGCAAAAGAAAAAGTTGCTCAATGTTGGTTTTAAACGAGGTGGGACTAGTCCGGTGAAGGGGAAAAAACATAATTATGAAAGAAGGTCAAATTCCAACACAACCTATGTAAGGTTAGAAAGGTCATCCTTTGAAGCACGGGTAGCTTACAATGACAAGGTTCTTACTTTTCGGGATGTAGACGGCTCTCAAACCCCAGCTAAGCCCTTGCGTCCGAGAGCGAACAAGATTCGCTATGTAGACCTGTTACGGGTTCCTGCTCCATCAAAAGTCCATCCCGACTTACTTACGAACAAGGTCTATGTCCCCGCCCTACTCCAGTCTATGATGTCCTCTGAAAATAGAAAGCATAGGTTAAGAAGTGATAAATGTAGGGGCGACTTGGTAATTGACGGCAGTGCTTCCATAAAGTGGGGCTTAGGCTGGGAGGAAAGGTTAAAATGTACAAGATGCAGATATGTAGGCAAGCATTATAAGCTTTACAATGAGGTTCCATCAAGTACCAGGGCCAGAAAGGCAGCTCAGATCAATGTAGGCTTCCAAATAGGTGTTGCAAGTACTTCTATTGGGAACACAGGTTCCCGCAGAATTCTCAACACAACCAATATCATTGCTCCCTCTCCACTTGCTATGCAAAAACAAGCAAATAAGGTCAATACTGCCCTTAAATCCCTAAATGAGAGAAGCATGTACCAGATTAGAGAAAACTTAGTTGCTGAAAATGCCAAAATTGGTCAAAAAGATCCCTCTAAGGTAAATGTTGAAGGGGACACTTGCTACAACAATCCAATTTTTAACTCTGACGCGACACCCTTTCAAGCCGGAACTATTGCCATAAGCACTATGTGTGAAAACAATACCAGAAACAAGCAAATTGTAGTGGTACAAGTAGCAAATAAACTATGCAGGACTGCATCAATGCTTAGGAATAAGGGTAAACCTGTTCAGTGCCCCAATCATAGGGGGCATTGTTCTGCAAATGTTTCAGAGAGGGAACCAATAGGTGATGAAGGCAAATGGAATAGGTTGTTAGGTGACCAGATCTCTAAGGACATCAAAATAGCAAATTTCACTTGTGATGGGGACAGTAGGGCATTCCAAGGTGTTCGTAACTCTCACGGTCACAATGTGGGTCATCTTAAGGATCTGAGGCACCTAGGCAACTCGCTGAAGCGCGAGCTCAACAAAGCGCCTTTCTCAAAGGGCATGCTCAAGGGTCATTCCAAGTCTAATATCAGGAGTCGGTTCGCTCTCTCGGTCAAAGCTAGGTGTATGGCTGAGCTTAAAGCTGCCCACAATAAACACCAGGGTGACATCAAGGTTCTAAAGAAGGTCATGGTTGATGTAATCGCAACCATTGTTCTATGCTTCAGTGGTTACTGCGGTACTCATTGTGCAAAGTACAGTTATGTCTGTGCTGGTACAAATAGGCAAGCTAAGAATTTCATGCCAGACAATGTCAAGGTTAAAATGGTTGACAGTGACCAACAAGTCCTTAAAAAATGCATTGAAATGGTTTTAGGTCCAGCTGCTCTTGACGCTACCAAACTTTTAACCACAACCCAAAAAAGTGAAGCAGTAAACAGGTCGTACCAAGCTGTCAATCCTAAAACTGTGACTTTCTCACGCAACTGTGTAGGTCGAATTCACGGGCAGGTTCACAAATTAAACAATGGCTATGCTGACTCTGTAATTGCAAAAACCACTGAACTAAATGCTAACCTTACCCAGGGGTCAAAGATTATTAAGCAGATAGCATATGAGGACCGCAACGACCTTAACCGAAAGCAAACATCCGCTACCAACAAAGCACGAGCTTTACGTGCCAGGACGCGGAATTATCGATACAAACTGCATGAGGAATTACACTACGGCAAGGGCATGAGTGACCCCAAACCTGATTATGACAGTCTTCCACACCTTAAGCATCATAAATATGCTTAGTTGATTGTGTACCTGATAATAAATTGTTATTATTACCTGTTTTGGCATAAGAGACCTCTAACAAGTGGCCCTCGCGTCAGCATCAGGCGTTCCTCTACCTGAAAAAGGCAAAAATACCCAATAGAAATAGATATAAAATGAAAAAAAACATGCATTTATGTATTTTAAGTGTATTTCTATGAATAAAAGGAAGTGATAAAGCTTGTTGTATTCATGTTTTTACCAAATATGCAGGCTGGCTCAGTTCCATGCCCGCTGCACTGTCCGAACTGTAAACATGTCCGCCGTTCCATGTTGGTGGAATGGGGCTCTATGTTTACATGTTCAGGCTTAACACACAAGCTATTGTTGCATAAGTGGCTCACAGAGTCCCTGGCGTTCAATTCTGACTTCATGTAGCACATTAACGCTACACGGTGAACCAAGTATGTCTCTGATTTTATGTCCGAAGGCAATTTAGCCCTCATTCGGCCATAATAGGGTAAGGAACTATTTGAAATACAACCATTCCAGATCAAACAATCTGAATTGATGCATTTAATGCACATATTTTCTACTCTTTTGCTCAGAAATGACCAAAAATCTGCTTTCTCATCCATATTTTGCACTTGCAGACGATATTTTATTTTAACCCAAAGTCAGTTTAGGTCACAATATACTAAAAGATTTCCTTAACAAATTCAATGTAAAAGCAATAAATTCAACAAAAAATAAACTCAACATTTTGCGCGTAGAGACCCTCATAACCATACCTTTTCTTAAAGAGCATTCCGAGCCGAATTGATTTAGACAATAAAAAAGATAGGTCATGTGATATGTAAGAAAGAACTCGACGCGAATCAAAGTTCACTGTTTTACGGCCATCTTTTTACCGGATACTCTCCAGTTGAAGGTATACTGCCAACTGTCAAAGTCTCGTCATGTAGTCTCCAACCTTCAAGCGAAACAGTGAATTTTTAGTACACAACAATGTTTTTCCTACCACACGTACAAAGAAATATTCAAAAATAAAGTCATGGCAAGTGACTATACAGAAAATTGTGTCTTCAAATAAATGGTGTTGATTTATTTAGAGAGTATAGCATTGCACACCTGAAATATTTAGTATACTGTAACCTATAAGAGAAATTTGTTCTCATTAAAATTAGTTTTTCTTGCATATAATTATCTTCCCATGCATATTGCACCAATATATTAAGTTTGGCTTGTATATCTGTCCATTTGGCCATTTTATTTCATATTTTCAAACACAGGTGATTTTGGTCGGAAGCCGGTGATTTCAAGCGTCTTGAAGCTTAAATGTCCCTCTAACAATTAAAGCTGATATTTGCAATATTTGTGACAAAATACCCAAACAAACCAAACAAACATGTATGGGGGGCTTATGTGGGGTGAGGAGAGAATGACTTTGTTAGATATGTTTACTCTAAGCCATTTTGATAATGTATTTTTTGTGTATTTTTTAAAAAAAATCACCCCAAAAATGTAAATTTTATAGAAAAAAAATTCCAATTTCATCCAAGACAATTAACAAATTAGTCAAAATGGGAGATCAAAGATACTTTGAAGTGTAGAAATCAATCAGCTTCCAGTAATTGCTTGTTTCAAACCAATAAAGTGTAAAATCTTTAAAGCACCTTGTTTGTCGCAGCCTCTTTAATTACAGGCCACCAATTATATATTCTAGTATATAATGTCATGAGTGCCTTTAAACTGCAGCAGGTGGTCAATTTGCATTGCCTGCTCACATTTAGAGGTTTAAGGGAATACAAAATTGCATATTTTGGGCACAAAATAAGTACTTTGACTTTTTTTAAGGTGGCAATCTGGTCAAAATGGGGTTCATAACCAAGCAAAAGAAAAAGTTGCTCAATGTTGGTTTTAAACGAGGTGGGACTAGTCCGGTGAAGGGGAAAAAACATAATTATGAAAGAAGGTCAAATTCCAACACAACCTATGTAAGGTTAGAAAGGTCATCCTTTGAAGCACGGGTAGCTTACAATGACAAGGTTCTTACTTTTCGGGATGTAGACGGCTCTCAAACCCCAGCTAAGCCCTTGCGTCCGAGAGCGAACAAGATTCGCTATGTAGACCTGTTACGGGTTCCTGCTCCATCAAAAGTCCATCCCGACTTACTTACGAACAAGGTCTATGTCCCCGCCCTACTCCAGTCTATGATGTCCTCTGAAAATAGAAAGCATAGGTTAAGAAGTGATAAATGTAGGGGCGACTTGGTAATTGACGGCAGTGCTTCCATAAAGTGGGGCTTAGGCTGGGAGGAAAGGTTAAAATGTACAAGATGCAGATATGTAGGCAAGCATTATAAGCTTTACAATGAGGTTCCATCAAGTACCAGGGCCAGAAAGGCAGCTCAGATCAATGTAGGCTTCCAAATAGGTGTTGCAAGTACTTCTATTGGGAACACAGGTTCCCGCAGAATTCTCAACACAACCAATATCATTGCTCCCTCTCCACTTGCTATGCAAAAACAAGCAAATAAGGTCAATACTGCCCTTAAATCCCTAAATGAGAGAAGCATGTACCAGATTAGAGAAAACTTAGTTGCTGAAAATGCCAAAATTGGTCAAAAAGATCCCTCTAAGGTAAATGTTGAAGGGGACACTTGCTACAACAATCCAATTTTTAACTCTGACGCGACACCCTTTCAAGCCGGAACTATTGCCATAAGCACTATGTGTGAAAACAATACCAGAAACAAGCAAATTGTAGTGGTACAAGTAGCAAATAAACTATGCAGGACTGCATCAATGCTTAGGAATAAGGGTAAACCTGTTCAGTGCCCCAATCATAGGGGGCATTGTTCTGCAAATGTTTCAGAGAGGGAACCAATAGGTGATGAAGGCAAATGGAATAGGTTGTTAGGTGACCAGATCTCTAAGGACATCAAAATAGCAAATTTCACTTGTGATGGGGACAGTAGGGCATTCCAAGGTGTTCGTAACTCTCACGGTCACAATGTGGGTCATCTTAAGGATCTGAGGCACCTAGGCAACTCGCTGAAGCGCGAGCTCAACAAAGCGCCTTTCTCAAAGGGCATGCTCAAGGGTCATTCCAAGTCTAATATCAGGAGTCGGTTCGCTCTCTCGGTCAAAGCTAGGTGTATGGCTGAGCTTAAAGCTGCCCACAATAAACACCAGGGTGACATCAAGGTTCTAAAGAAGGTCATGGTTGATGTAATCGCAACCATTGTTCTATGCTTCAGTGGTTACTGCGGTACTCATTGTGCAAAGTACAGTTATGTCTGTGCTGGTACAAATAGGCAAGCTAAGAATTTCATGCCAGACAATGTCAAGGTTAAAATGGTTGACAGTGACCAACAAGTCCTTAAAAAATGCATTGAAATGGTTTTAGGTCCAGCTGCTCTTGACGCTACCAAACTTTTAACCACAACCCAAAAAAGTGAAGCAGTAAACAGGTCGTACCAAGCTGTCAATCCTAAAACTGTGACTTTCTCACGCAACTGTGTAGGTCGAATTCACGGGCAGGTTCACAAATTAAACAATGGCTATGCTGACTCTGTAATTGCAAAAACCACTGAACTAAATGCTAACCTTACCCAGGGGTCAAAGATTATTAAGCAGATAGCATATGAGGACCGCAACGACCTTAACCGAAAGCAAACATCCGCTACCAACAAAGCACGAGCTTTACGTGCCAGGACGCGGAATTATCGATACAAACTGCATGAGGAATTACACTACGGCAAGGGCATGAGTGACCCCAAACCTGATTATGACAGTCTTCCACACCTTAAGCATCATAAATATGCTTAGTTGATTGTGTACCTGATAATAAATTGTTATTATTACCTGTTTTGGCATAAGAGACCTCTAACAAGTGGCCCTCGCGTCAGCATCAGGCGTTCCTCTACCTGAAAAAGGCAAAAATACCCAATAGAAATAGATATAAAATGAAAAAAAACATGCATTTATGTATTTTAAGTGTATTTCTATGAATAAAAGGAAGTGATAAAGCTTGTTGTATTCATGTTTTTACCAAATATGCAGGCTGGCTCAGTTCCATGCCCGCTGCACTGTCCGAACTGTAAACATGTCCGCCGTTCCATGTTGGTGGAATGGGGCTCTATGTTTACATGTTCAGGCTTAACACACAAGCTATTGTTGCATAAGTGGCTCACAGAGTCCCTGGCGTTCAATTCTGACTTCATGTAGCACATTAACGCTACACGGTGAACCAAGTATGTCTCTGATTTTATGTCCGAAGGCAATTTAGCCCTCATTCGGCCATAATAGGGTAAGGAACTATTTGAAATACAACCATTCCAGATCAAACAATCTGAATTGATGCATTTAATGCACATATTTTCTACTCTTTTGCTCAGAAATGACCAAAAATCTGCTTTCTCATCCATATTTTGCACTTGCAGACGATATTTTATTTTAACCCAAAGTCAGTTTAGGTCACAATATACTAAAAGATTTCCTTAACAAATTCAATGTAAAAGCAATAAATTCAACAAAAAATAAACTCAACATTTTGCGCGTAGAGACCCTCATAACCATACCTTTTCTTAAAGAGCATTCCGAGCCGAATTGATTTAGACAATAAAAAAGATAGGTCATGTGATATGTAAGAAAGAACTCGACGCGAATCAAAGTTCACTGTTTTACGGCCATCTTTTTACCGGATACTCTCCAGTTGAAGGTATACTGCCAACTGTCAAAGTCTCGTCATGTAGTCTCCAACCTTCAAGCGAAACAGTGAATTTTTAGTACACAACAATGTTTTTCCTACCACACGTACAAAGAAATATTCAAAAATAAAGTCATGGCAAGTGACTATACAGAAAATTGTGTCTTCAAATAAATGGTGTTGATTTATTTAGAGAGTATAGCATTGCACACCTGAAATATTTAGTATACTGTAACCTATAAGAGAAATTTGTTCTCATTAAAATTAGTTTTTCTTGCATATAATTATCTTCCCATGCATATTGCACCAATATATTAAGTTTGGCTTGTATATCTGTCCATTTGGCCATTTTATTTCATATTTTCAAACACAGGTGATTTTGGTCGGAAGCCGGTGATTTCAAGCGTCTTGAAGCTTAAATGTCCCTCTAACAATTAAAGCTGATATTTGCAATATTTGTGACAAAATACCCAAACAAACCAAACAAACATGTATGGGGGGCTTATGTGGGGTGAGGAGAGAATGACTTTGTTAGATATGTTTACTCTAAGCCATTTTGATAATGTATTTTTTGTGTATTTTTTAAAAAAAATCACCCCAAAAATGTAAATTTTATAGAAAAAAAATTCCAATTTCATCCAAGACAATTAACAAATTAGTCAAAATGGGAGATCAAAGATACTTTGAAGTGTAGAAATCAATCAGCTTCCAGTAATTGCTTGTTTCAAACCAATAAAGTGTAAAATCTTTAAAGCACCTTGTTTGTCGCAGCCTCTTTAATTACAGGCCACCAATTATATATTCTAGTATATAATGTCATGAGTGCCTTTAAACTGCAGCAGGTGGTCAATTTGCATTGCCTGCTCACATTTAGAGGTTTAAGGGAATACAAAATTGCATATTTTGGGCACAAAATAAGTACTTTGACTTTTTTTAAGGTGGCAATCTGGTCAAAATGGGGTTCATAACCAAGCAAAAGAAAAAGTTGCTCAATGTTGGTTTTAAACGAGGTGGGACTAGTCCGGTGAAGGGGAAAAAACATAATTATGAAAGAAGGTCAAATTCCAACACAACCTATGTAAGGTTAGAAAGGTCATCCTTTGAAGCACGGGTAGCTTACAATGACAAGGTTCTTACTTTTCGGGATGTAGACGGCTCTCAAACCCCAGCTAAGCCCTTGCGTCCGAGAGCGAACAAGATTCGCTATGTAGACCTGTTACGGGTTCCTGCTCCATCAAAAGTCCATCCCGACTTACTTACGAACAAGGTCTATGTCCCCGCCCTACTCCAGTCTATGATGTCCTCTGAAAATAGAAAGCATAGGTTAAGAAGTGATAAATGTAGGGGCGACTTGGTAATTGACGGCAGTGCTTCCATAAAGTGGGGCTTAGGCTGGGAGGAAAGGTTAAAATGTACAAGATGCAGATATGTAGGCAAGCATTATAAGCTTTACAATGAGGTTCCATCAAGTACCAGGGCCAGAAAGGCAGCTCAGATCAATGTAGGCTTCCAAATAGGTGTTGCAAGTACTTCTATTGGGAACACAGGTTCCCGCAGAATTCTCAACACAACCAATATCATTGCTCCCTCTCCACTTGCTATGCAAAAACAAGCAAATAAGGTCAATACTGCCCTTAAATCCCTAAATGAGAGAAGCATGTACCAGATTAGAGAAAACTTAGTTGCTGAAAATGCCAAAATTGGTCAAAAAGATCCCTCTAAGGTAAATGTTGAAGGGGACACTTGCTACAACAATCCAATTTTTAACTCTGACGCGACACCCTTTCAAGCCGGAACTATTGCCATAAGCACTATGTGTGAAAACAATACCAGAAACAAGCAAATTGTAGTGGTACAAGTAGCAAATAAACTATGCAGGACTGCATCAATGCTTAGGAATAA
>JAPFQT010001000.1:0-30000 GCA_027627225.1 Congeria kusceri | reverse complement strand
GGATTGAATAGCCTCAGCACGAGAATTTGGTGTCAGTATTTTACAAGAAAAACAATGATGCAGAGCGTCATAAGGCGCCGTGAAACTATGAAAAGTCTAAATGATTAACATAACTTCATTATGAAATGTCCGTACAATTAACCGATCGTACATTTTCATCAGTGAATCTTTTTTAATCTAAACAATGTATACAGTATTTGTCAGTCAAATCAGGCAAATCAAAATTTACTATAAGCTAGATTGTTTCCAAGAAAATAATAACGAGAATGAATATCAGCCTTTATAATATTTGCAACAGAATAAGCATTTATACTACGTGTGCCAAATAAAAACAAACCATGACATACATCAGGGAACATTCATCGCAATAAAAAATAATGATTTGACTTAATTGTGTGATAACATTTGATTTGATGTTGAGAAAGGTAAAAGTTGGGTTAAACAGCTACGCCGAAAAAAATGTAAATTTATTGACATGGTTTATTCGCTTTTGTTTCCATATTTTCCAAAAGGACACGTTTAACGATGGCACTAAGTGATAACGACGATTTAATCGCGGGCGGTTTGTTGAGACGATGGATAAACGTTCACCTCCATTATTTGCAAATGAGGATTTGACTTCAAACCAAAGTCATTTCCCTGGCTACCCACAAGTCATACGTTAAAGGGACAGTTTCACAGTTTGGGTGTGGAAAACATTTTTTAAACTGGAATTTTAGAACAGGAATTTGTAGAATCCATCGAAATTGTTAGGTCTGCTATGTTATTCGGTTGTTATTTGTAAAACATAATTATTTTGATTTGGATTATGCCTTTTTGTATCATAAATTACCTGGGTATGTCTACCAGGTAGCAATAAATTCCTCCAAAATAACAGATATTTATCACAAGAACTATGCCGTTAAAACATTGAAATAGGAACAATAAATGTATTATAGAACAGGAAAAGTCAGTTTCAGAAAATTAATTTTCACAGCCTATTAATGAGAAACAGCACCTTTAAAAAGCAATGTTCATTACGAGCAGTACAACTCACTCAAAGTGGAATGACACGACACGACCAAACCAAAACATGCGTAATCTGACAATAGAGACTTCAGCTGCCTATAGAAAATAAGCAAACAAGCCGGGTTAAGAGGTTTTGTGTAATTTCTGACGTCATTTGTTAAAGCAAGGTTTATTTTATATTATTAAAAGGCCATGTGCAAAAATGCAATCACGAACAGGTTTGTATCAATCATTATGCAACCTTTTCTTCTGATAAAATGTAGACAAAAGCCGGAGAATGTTTGATGCTCTGTTCGATTTGCAATAGTTAAAGTGAATTATAAAGTGCATATTACGTTATCATTTCTGTATCTTACAAGCATCGCCTGAATATCTGATTTTAATGCGCTGATAATATAATGAGATCTATTACACAATCTTCTATGACAAATGTACAGGTTTGTAATGCACATAGACTGTTTTCAGCTCTAACATGCCTAACACACTGCTCTCGAATGTTTCTCTACGGAATGTATTGACGGATTACTGCAGTGTTGTGGTAAAGGGTAATGAATTATTATGTTTACTTTGAGGTGCGATTTTTGGCAGGGAAAGTATATTCGGAGAGTGTCAAGGTATAAAGTTCTTATACTTGTGTAGTCAACTCGATCTGATATTTACAGTAACCTAGAACATGCGTCCCTTGAATTTGTACCAGCTAGCTGACACTGACACATAGCAAAATTAACGAAAATATTAATACTATATACAAATATAAAATACGTAATGCTAGCTTTCAACTGCACGACTTATGACTTGATTTTATTGCAATGATCCTAGTCCAATGGTGGAACGCACGATATCCCGGTCGCATGTTTAGACTCCATATCCATTACAGCGCTACTAAAACAGGATTGGTATTGAGTCGGACTAGTACTTTGCATTTCTATGAGAGATTACTTATACGTACCTGTCTAAGATAATGGGTCGATGACGTATTAAATCCGCATGAGCCTCACCTAGGTACGCAAAGTATTCAAGTGCTTTGATTTACTGGCTTCCTAATAGCACTTGCCAACGTTACGGAACCTTTTATTAACAATGCAAGATATTTTTTGTTTATCACCACATGGTAGATATTTACTCACATGCTGCCACTCTCGCTGTTGTTGTTGTGTAACAAGCCTGTTAGCCGGACATAAGCGCGTCTCTAGTATAATGATGTTTGTTTGGGGGGGGGGGGGGGGGGTCTGCAAGATAACCAGCAGCATCGTTCATGATATGCCTGCCGACCAAGTGTGTAACAGTGACCAGTAAGCATTTACTTTTTGTTAAAATAAAATATCAAAGAATACGATTAAACGGTTGGCATAAAGTAAGTATATCGTTAATAATAGTTAATGGCTTGTCCAGTAATATATTTGTTTTAACGAGTATACAAGAGGAAATGTGAAAATCGCAAGACGAAAAGGTGTTTAACGGTTTACTCATGACACATTTTGAGTGACTTTTGTGGACTGATTTTATGTAATGATCGCATAGCACTTAGACAAAAATAGTGTTTAAAGCTTTTTTAGTGATATTGGCTTGAACATGTTGTTCTTGCAGAAAGCGTTTACTCTATCGCGACACGATCGTTTTGTGCAGCGTTTTGGTGTTTCCATCATTAATACATATTCACAATGTTTGAATAAGAAATAAATCCACTAATCCAATTGTGGAGTCCATTTGTCACGAAATGCGAAGTGTTTAATGTGGGAAAGTTATCTAGAATTCAATTAGCCCTGTACATTAAAGTGAGAAGTCAGTTTGAGACAAATATTACGGCACAGGGAAATACACATGATCGGTTATCCTAAATCCACAATCCTATGACGATTTTAAATTATATCAGAAGAAATATGATATATCGGGGTTCCTGTGTATAATTAGTAATGCAAATTGTGTATTCATGCTACGCGAATAGTAATTCGACGTATTCCGAATCTTTTTTCATAACATTGTATCTAAAGAAAATGTAGCATCTTTTTATAGATTAAATAACATCTACTGGAGAAGTTGATAGAAAGATGCAATTATAAATAATCGTTAATAAATCGTCACCACAATTTTAATTCAAATTAACAGTAAGTTTATAAATATAAATTCACCATTTATTGACATTTTTATGTTTAAGATTCTCTGAACGCTATTATTGATGCATGTACGAGTATATTAACACGGCTATACAACAGTTGCTAGCTACGCGCGCTATTTTTTGAATGACACTACCGTTTCTGGAATGTGATGAACTCAATAGAATCAATGGGCTACATGGAACGGCAACACTGTGAATGAGATTTATGAATGGGAACATTGCACAATTGCTATTTATAGAGCATAACGCTTATATAAATGTAGGCTAAACACAATAGTTATTTCGTTACGCGAATGAATATAGCATTCTGTTTTTGGCATACTATGAGAAAATGCGTTCACAATTAGCCTCAGTTCTAGAGTATATGTTGAAGATATGTTTATAACTGCATTTTAACCGCTTATGTAAACAATTATGTAAATTTTTAATCCCCAAAGTATGCAACAGTTATTGGTATACGTTAAGCTATTGTTTGAAGTTTGCATTCCCTAGAATTAGAAAAATTGCCCAATTCTATTGGCATTCAATTTTCCCGCTGCACAATTATCGTAAGAAAATCTGATTTAAAAGTGATCTTAGACAGCTACGCCGAAAAATGACAACTACATGTGTAGTCTTCGTCAGGTTGTTTACAGCCAACACGTTGATAAAATGAAAACAGCTTCATGACCGTAATATTGAAGATTTTGTACGCATGTGATATACGCTTTGACTTTTTTTGTTTACCAGTGAAAATGTGTTTGAATATGAAATTTGTGTCCACGAAAAGTTTTTTTTTACGATATTTTTATTTATCATGCTTGTCGGAACATATCGCTTATTATTAATGTTACTAAAACACCGAGGAGATACCTCCCAGCTGGCAGTCGCTAAGGTTGTTCACAGTTGTTAAAAAAATGTTCCTTTTACTGCAATTTTCTTTAAATATTTTACCATGGGTTACACCAAACTGTATTCAGTTTTTATGTATCTGTTTTTGATGCTTGTTTACGCAATCGAAAAAGAAGGTGAAATAAACGGCGCTTGTCTGTTCCTGCACCACGCCTGGGAATCATTGCGGTCACAGCGTTTTGTGCCACGCGTTTAATTTGTGGTATATGTCTTCATGTGTACGGACCGAGAAACATGCCAAGACATAAGACATGATGCATCCTGATTAACACGTTGAAATGCAACATGTATGTAGAAATACAAAAATGACGGTTGTTTACAGAGCATAACATACGGTTAACTGGTTAACTTTTCAAACTAATCAACTCACATTTACAACTTGTAGTAAAAACGATTAATGTTGACAGAGTGTTTATTATGACAACATTTTATGTCAATGTAAATGCATTAGTGTTGTAATTACAGACAGTAAATATAAAACAAGTGTGTTCGAGCGCTGGTCTTGGATAAAATAAGTGTGTTCGAGCGCTGGTCTTGGATACAATAAGTGTGTTGGAGCGCTAGTCTTGGATAAAAAAAAAGTGTGTTAGAGCGCTGGTCTTGGAAAAAATAAGAGTGTAAGAGTGCTGGTCTTGGACAAAATAAGTGTGTTGGAGTGCTAGTCTTGGTAAAATAAGTGTGTTAGAGCGCTGGTCTTGGATAAAACAAGTGTGTTAGAGCACTGATCTTGGATAAAATATGTAAATTGGAGCGCTGGTCTTTGATAAAATAAATGTGTTAGATCGCTGGTCTTGTATAAAATAAGTGTGTTGACGTGCTAGTCTTGGATAAAATAAGTATGTGAGAGCGCTGTTCTTGCACAAAGTATGTATGGTGGGTCGCTAGTCTTACATTAATTAATTGAGTGTTTGCAGCGCTTTCTTTTCACAAAATGAGTGTGTTGGATCGTTAGTCTTCTCCACGTCTGTTGGAGCGCTAGTCTTCTCTAAGTCTGTTGGAGCGCTAGTCTTCTCCAAGTCTGTTGGAGCGCTAGTCTTCTCCAAGTCTGTTGGAGCGCTAGTCTTCTCAAAGTCTTTTGGAGCGCTAGTCTTCTCTAAGTCTGTTGGAGCGCTAGTCTTTTCTGAGTATGTTGGAGCGCTAGTCTTCTCCAAGTCTGTTGGAGTGCTATTCTTCTCTAAGTCTTATGGAGCGCTAGTCTTCTCTGAGTATGTTGGAGCGCTAGTCTTCTCTAAGTCTGTTGGAGCGCTAGTCTTCTCTGAGTCTGTTGGAGCTCTAGTCTTCTCAAAGTCTGCTGGAGCGCTTGTCTTTCTCAAAGTCTGTTGGGGCGCTAGTCTTCTCCAAGTCTGATGGAGCGCTAGTCTTTCTCCAAGTCTGTTGGAGCGCTAGACTTCTCCAAGTCTGATGGAGCGCTCGTCTTTCTCCAAATCTGTTGGAGCGCTAATCTTCTCCACGTCTGTTGGAGCGCTAGACGTTTTCCAAGTCTGTTGGAGCGCTAGTCTTTCTCCAAGTCTGCTGAGCGCTAGTTTTTCTCCAAGTCCTTTGGAGCGCTAGTCTTTCTCCAAGTCTGTTGGAGCGCTGGTCTTCTCTAAGTCTGTTGGAGCGCTAGTCTTTCTCCAAGTCCGTTGGAGCGCTAGCCTTCTCTAAGTCTGTTGGGGCGCTAGTCTTCTCTATGTCTGTTGGAGCACTAGTCTTCTCCAAGTCTGTTGGAGCGCTAGTCTTCTCTAAGTCTGTTGGAGCGCTAGTCTTTCTCCAAGTCCGTTGGAGCGCTAGTCTTCTCTAAGTCAGTTGGGGCGCTAGTCTTCTCTATGTCTGTTGGAGCGCTAGTCTTCTCCAAGTCTGTTGGAGTGCTAGTTTTCTATAAGTCTGTTGGAGCGCTAGTCTTTCTCCAAGTCTGTTGGAGCGCTAATCTTCTAGTAGTGTGTTGGAGCGCTAGTCTTTCTCCAAGTCTGTTGGAGAGCTTGTCTTTATCCAAGTCTGTTGGAGTGATAGTCTTCCTCTAACTGTGGAGCGATTGGGATACTCTAAGTGTGTTGGAGCGCTAGTCTTTATCCCGATGGAGAGCTTGTCTTTATCCAAGTCTGTTGGAGTGATAGTCTTCCTCTAACTGTGAAGCGATAGGGATACTCTAAGTGTGTTGGAGCGCTAGTCTTTATCCAAGTCTGTTGGGCGGTTCAGCAATCCTCATTAGAAAATATGATTTGAATTAATGTTAAAATATTATAAACCGATGCATTTATGATTATTGTATTCGCAACCGAAACAGAATACATATACATTTCGAGCAAACATGAAAATTAACTAGTGAACAAACGGATTCTGTCCGTTGCAAGGGAGACAACTGGAGTTTACTACTGTGCAAACTCCAGGCAGCAGTGGCTTCCCCTATATTGAAGTAAATGGGATAATAATGTAAGCTTAAAGGGACCTGTTCACGGATTGGCAAATTGACAATTTTCAAAATGTTTGTCATATATTTCAAAAAGAAATTATACATCATATACAATCAAGTGAAATAACACTCATGACTAAGAAATATCTTGGAAATATCGTTTCGTTTATGGATAATCGTGAATTCAAATGGATAAAATAATAAAGCGTTTGTAACGCATTTCGTCGGTATTTTGGAAAACACGCGTATCACTTACAAGCAAAATGTATAAGTCCGAATGGCCGAGTGGCACGAGATTTTTGAACTCAAAGGTCCCGGGTTCGAATCCCGGCGATGGCATTTTTTTAAATTTACCTGGTTTCAGTGCGACTATTCGAAGAATAGGTGAGCTTTCCTACTATCCCCAGCGTCGTTGTCGGCGTCGGCGTCTGATATTGGTTAAAGTTTTTATTCAGAAGTCTTGTTACTTCAAAAATACATAAGTTGTTCACTTGAAACTTGGAATATAACTTTGTCATCAACTCCAGCATCAATTCCCATAACTCAGTTTTGTATACTGACAGAGTTATGCCATTGTTCACATAGATTTTCTGGTCAAAGTTAATATTCAAATATTATCATTCCCCATAACAAAGTTTTGTATTTTAACAGAATTATGCCTCTTTTTCACATATATTTTCGGTTAGTTTTTATTCAAATGTCTTGTAAATTCAAAACTTCATTGGCTATTCTCATGAAACATGGAATATACCTTAACCATCAACTCAAGCATCAGGTGCAACATTCCCTAGGACTCTGTTTTGTATTTTGGCATAGTTATGTCCCTTTTGCACACAGCTTTTTTATATTTAAGTTTCTATTCAAAAGTTTTATAACTTCAAAACTTGATAGGTTATTAAATTGAAACATGGCAAATACCTTTGTCATCAACTTCATCATCCGGTGCAACAATCCATATAACCCTGTTTTGCATTTTGACAGAGTTAACCCCCTTTTCACATAGATTTTCAGTGTAAAGTTTTTATTCAAAAGTCGTATAATTTCTAAACAACATAAGGTATTTATTTGAAACTTTGAATACATCTTTTTAATCAACTCCAGCATCATTTGCTGTAATCTCTTTAACACTTTGTTGTATTTTGGCAGAGGTTTGCCCACTTTTCATATAGATTTTCAGGTCAAAGCTGCTACTTCACAGATGATTAGACAGATATGAAGGAGGCCACAAAAGATAGTCATCAAATACTGTCAATGAAGCACCGCTTAATAGTATAATAACACGGCAAATGATAGCAGACAAAACGACTCTTTTGAGAAAGCCCGTCTAAAAATAGACTAGGATTAGTCGGTGTGTGCTACTGAGTAATGGTAATTTTGGACTGTTTATTAACACGCCAGATGCGATTCCAATAGCTGATTAAAACGAGAGATGATATAGTATTGTATATGATTTTTTTAAATTTACGTTTATTGATATATCTCTTTATTTCACCAAAAATATTTGAAAGATATCGTGCAAACAAAGATTACTTCTAAGAGCATTGAAATGAACATAAATAATTCTGAGCACTTGCGGGCATTGGACCCGGGTCCTCGGCGTGAGAGGCGGATGCTCTAACCGCGCCTCTAAAGTCATTTGCACGGAGCGCTACTTGTAATTTCGGACTTATGTTTTGTAAACAACGGGACTCCGGAAGCGAAATTCATTGGCTGTTTGGATCACTTGATAATTTCACAACAACAACCTACGAGTTATAAATAGTTATAAAGCGTTTCGAACGCGTTTGAAATCGGATTGAAAGAGTGCGTTGTAATGATTAAACCAAGGTGTTTTGATTTTTTTTAAATTTGTCAACAATGTTAATTTAGTCGATTCTATGTAATAATATGTTGTTTTTCTTGATTTGAAACATTTTTTCCCCATTTTTGTCAATTTTCCAATCTGTGACGCAGCAGATTTAAAGTTTTTGTTCCAAAGTCTTATAATTTCTAAAGTACATAAGGTGTTCACTCGAAACTTGGAATAAATTGATGAAATAAATGCTATAACTCAGCTTTGTTTTTCAACAAATGTAGGTCCCTTCCACTTTCAAAAATATGTACCAACGGAAATACTTTGAATAGTCGAGCGCTCTTTCCTCTGACAGCGCTTGTTCTTTGTATAATATTTGTTTTAGATTACTTCAGATGCTGCTGTTTTTTTTTGCAGTTAAGACGTTTAATGACATTTACTTAAATAACGAAAAATCTGTGAACAAGTCTTTTTAAATTACATTTTAAATTCACATTTTATTAGTAAACTATTTTTACAATATTCCATAACCTGTAGGAGGACTTGCAATTCGGACAAAGACCGTGAACACTTAAACTGTACTTGCCTGATTTATTTGAGGTTTTATTTATGTATTTGATTGAAGTAACTACACATGCAAAGTTGATTTGTTTTATATTAAAAGGGTTGAAATTGTTTACAGTGACAGTAATAAACTAGATTTAAATCTAATTTGGAACAAATTTAAATATAATCCATATTTTATTGAATTTGTGATTGTTGTTAATTACTGACACGTGCTTTTATAAAAGTTAATTCCAGGCATTTATATCCATCTGTTGGCGGCTTGCTCGTTTAAATGTACTGAGTTTTCAGCAAGTGCTTATTTTGTACAATGTTACGACATTTAACTTATTTCATAAGACGTAACATAGTCTTCATCATTTTAATCCACCTGAAAACGTAGACACGTATGATCATGTACACCTACCAGCTTGTGTAAAAATTCTAACATGATACTTGCTAATTTTCTATAGATAAGAACAATATTATTTTGTTAAACTACCCAATAACTACGCAAAATTAAAACTCGATACTGAGCGGTGCATAGTAAAAAGTAGTTCCAATTACAATTGCAAAAATATATGTTGAATCATGTAAGAATCGGAATATTTTTCGCATTATCGTGGTTAATCGGTCAATAAACAATTCTTTGTTGCATCAGAACTCCACAATGTTGTTTATTGACCGATAAACAACGATTAATTAAAAATTATTTCTTAATAAAAAAATACCAACACAACGTTTGCGATGTTAATTTGCAGTTAAGAAGCCACAGCTTTTCCGAGTTAAAATGAGTGTTGGAATCGACCTGGCCCGTATTCAAGAACCCAATATTAGACTAAAAAGTAATGAATAGACTTTGTATCTGGAAAAAAAATATGCGTTTGCAAATATGCCGAGTACTAATGCCATTTAGCCTGAATAAAGAATGCTTAAATTTGCATACCGGTAGGTACCAAGTGTTACTCACATTAACAGCGTTATTATAATAGAACAATTTCAAGAATAGTCTTTATTAAGTATGGGATTGTGAAATAGCTCGTTTGAGGAAATGTATGCGAACGAAGTACAATGTATAAAATACAGTGGTAACATAAACTTAAAGCTATAATAATACATGTAATAGCACAATCATCAAACTATCGGAACCATTTATACTAAAATCCGGTACTCAAATAAGCCTGGCATTTATGACAAGTCGTAGTCGCAAATTCAGAAAAATCCCATTATTCTAAAATGTTACCTCTGGATTTTCTGACAAAGAAATGCGTTGTTTGAAGATTTTGTCACAAAAAGTTAATGTCGGTGGGTCGGTAGACAACTTCGTTTCCGCTCTCTAAGTTTAACAGTTTTCATCTGATCTTCATCAAACTTCAAGAAAATGTTTGTGGGCATAATATCTAGGTCTAGTTTTATAATCAGCAATTGTGGAGTTATGGCCGATGAATTATCTAAAATTGGCTTTTTTGCTGTTTCCGCTCTCTAAGTCCAACAGTTTTCATCCGATCTTCACTAAACTTCATGAAAATGTTTGTAATAATAATATCTAGGTCAAGTGCGATAATCAGCCAAATCGCCCCAGGTATTGTGGAGTTATGGCCCTTGAATATTTAAAATTAGGCTTTTTCGCCGTGTCCGCTCTCTGAGTCCAACAGTTTTTTTTATCCAATCTTCACCAAATTTCATGACAATGTTTGTAATAATAATATCTATGTCAAGTTCCATAATCAGCCAAATGGTCACAGGAAATGTGGAGTTATTGCCCTTAAATTACCGGTATATAAAACTGGCCTTTTAAGCCGTTTCTGTCTCTATGTCCAACAGTTCATAGCCGATCTTCATCAAACTTGGTGAAAATCTTTGTGCGCGTATTATCTCTGTTACATTTGATAATCAACCAAATCGTCCCAGTAACTGTGGAGTTATGGCCCTTGATTATCTAAATTAAGCCGTTTTAGCTATTTTAACCTAGAGGTGCATAACTTTTTTACAAACAGCTTTTGTTATTAATGTATTTGTCAGCATGCACATGTTTCGAAGCATAGTGTTTCAAACTCATATTGTTTTTTTTGCTTATTTTTACTTAGGAATCTATATAAATATGACCTCATGGTACATATTTCAGAAACACTTTAAGTAAAATCTTATCCTAAGCCTAAAGATCATCATTTGTCTTTAGCATTTTATTCCGTATGTACATGAAATCTTCCTTAGAGTTCACTACTTTCGTACTAATTATTTACTACTATTAACTTCGCTTTAATTTGATTTCATGTAGTTTTTTAAGTACATAAAAAACTTAAGTGACAATACTATAAGGTAAACTTAAGATGTTTCTGGAATACGACCCCATATGTCTTTTGTAGACATCATATTTTAAACCAGAAACTGCCGGAAGCTAGAAATAGCTTTTCTGTATGACACGCGAATTTCACGATTTCCTCGTGCTTTGCTGTAATCGATCGAGCGGGCAACTTTCATGACTGTACATGTACACTGTTCACTAGGATATCGTGATGTTGCAGGACAACCCTATTACACGTTCTGAACGATTTAAAAAATACTTTTCTATTTATCGTTGTTTATCGGCCAGTAAACAACGATTTGGAGTCCTGATGCGTATGAATTAAACCACGAGGGCGTTAGCTAGTGTTGTTTAATATCCACGCATCAGAACGATAAAGAGTTGTTTATTATCCGATAAACAAAGATAATGCGAAAATTATTTCGATTCAAATATTATTTGACATATATTTTTGCAATAGTAATTGGAACTACTTTTTACTATACTCCGCTCAGAATCGGGACTTCTTTTTGCGTTGTTAATTTGGTAGTTTATTAACAATAACTTTGTTCCTTTTCTATAGAAAAATTAACGACTATCGTGTTAGAATATTAGTTTAACAATATATTAGTATCGTCATCGATAATAATAATAATAATAATAATAATAATAATAATTTTATTTATATTTATTATTATTATTATACCGTAATGATAATAATAATTTTAATTTATGACCAATCCGCTGCTATTGTACAGATCATGAGACATACTTATCTTAGCAACATTGTATAAAGGGAATATGTAGCCCTATTCCAGAAACATTTTCAGTTTACTTTAAAATGTTTAGTTCCAATGTCTGTCGGTCTGTCTGTCGGTATTTAATATTCGAGTATTCGGTCACGTATTCGAATATTCGATTAGTCTTTGACATCCCTAATAATAATGTATACGGCCTAAGGTAGGTCATGTTCAATTATCGGCCAAATTGCCACAGACATTTTGGAGTTAATTGTCCTTGAATTATCTGAAATTGGCCTTTTTAGTCGTTTCGGCTTTCTAAGTCCAACAGCTTTCATTCGATCTTAACCAAACTTCCTGAAAATGTGTGTTATAATAATATCTGATCAAGTTCAATAATCAGCCAAATCGGCCCTGGAATTGCGGAGTTATGGTCATTGAATGATCTAAAATTGGCCGTTTTAGCCGTTTATATTCTCTAAATCCGACAGTTCATAGCCGATCCTCGCCAAAAGATGATTGTTAAAATCTTTGTAGGCGTATTATCTCCGTTAAGTTAGATAATTAAACAAATCGTCGAAGTAACTGTGGAGTTATGGCCCTTGATTATCAAAATTAGGCTTCTTAGCCATTTTAACCTAGAGGGGGCATTACTTTTTTTTACAAACAGCTCTTGTTTTATATACAGCATTTTAAATTTACAGTTGTGTAAACAATAATTTATAATAAGTTGAAAATTAATACATACTTAGCCAATTTCGTGGAATGAAAAATGGTGATATAAGGATAGGATTCTACTTAAGGTCTATCTCTGGAATATGGCCCCAGAAGTAATAACTGTCTCTTTCTCCGAGAAAATGTAGATCCTGCAATAACTTTATGTGCTTAATGAGTGAGCAATAAGGTGATAATACACATTGTTTTCCTTTTAAATCTTAATAAATTGTGGTTGCTATGGTAACAGAAGTATTTGTGCAACAATAAGAGTTACTCTACTTTTTTATCCTATGCTGATTTTAATGGGAAAAAAAACTTCACAAAGAAAGTCAGCATTGAACAAACAAAATTTAATGCCATTATGGACGTCAAGTTTAGTTGTAAAATTACATTTAGATATTAAAGATCGAGTGTCGAAATTCAAACACTTTTTGAGACACTTTCAAGTCCGTTTCCTAGGAAGAACCACTACGCGTTGAGTTTTAAGTAAGATAATTCGATGGCTCTCGGAGTAGGAATCAAACTCACGATCTTCCGATCGAAAGGCGGATTTCACATAAATTACATCACTGCGACATGATGATGTTGGAACGAAAGTTATGGTAATTGAGCACATAGAACTATCATATCATGCTGCAACTTTATTTCGTGTATGATTTTGGTGTTGTAAAATTCAACGCAGAAAGTGAGCATTGTAAAAACAATCTGAAGTCATTGTGGACCGTCCGTCCGTCTGTCAGTGAAAGCCTTGATCCTTCGATAACTCAAAATGTGCACGAGCTAGGTTCATGAAACGTTATGTCGCATAATTGTGTCCGGCCGTCGTCGTGTCGCTTGGCTGAGTTCCGTCGTTGTGTCGCCTGATTGTGTTCCATTGTTGTGTCGCTTGGCTGTGTTCCGTCGTCGTGTCGCCTGGTTGTGTTCCATTGCTGTGTCGCTTGGCTGTGTTCCGTCGTTGTGTCGCCTGATTGTGTTGCATTGTTGTGTCACTTGGTTGAGTTCCGTCGTTGTGACGCCTGGTTGTGTGACGCTGTTGTGTCGCCTGGTTGTGTTACGCTGTTGTGTCGCCTGGTTGGTTTACGCTGTTGTGTCGCCAGGTTGTGTTACGCTATTTTGTCGCTTGGTTGTATTACGCTGTTGTGTCGCCGGGTTATGTTACGCTGTTGTGTCTCTTGGTTGTTATACGCTGTTTTGTCGCCTGGTTGTGTAACGCTGTTGTGTCGCCTGATTGTGTTGCCTGGTTGTGTTACGTCGTTGTGTCGCCTGGTTGTGTTACGTCGTTGTGTCGCCTGGTTGCCTTACGCTGTTATTTCGCCCGGTTTTCTTACGCTGTTGTGTCGCCTGGTTGTGTTACGCTGTTTTGTCGCCTAGTTGTGTTATGTTGTTGTGTCGCCTGATTGTGTTACGCTGTTGTGTCGCCTGGGTGTCTTACGCTGTTGTGTCGCCTGGTTGGATAAACTGTCATGATGCGCATGTTTCCTGTTATGTTGACGTCTATAAAGTTTTTATTACCGTTTCACCTCTAGCGATTAAGTGCCATCAAGTTTTGACTTATGAGACGCCTTTACTGACGAACACCCTTACTCCCAATTTCTATCCTATATGACGGGCGCTTGGCAGAAAGGTAATCGGTACCCTTCGATTTAACTGGCTGCTGGGTATACAACCGGCCATATCAGAACAAGCCCTGGGCAAAACTCGAACCTTCAACCTCCCACTCCGTATGCGAACGCCCTAATCACTAGGCTACGGAGACGGTTATATTGACGCGACTTGTCCCGCTGCTGTTCAACCATGTACGCATGTTGATTCGATAAAGTTATTTATTGTTGTTCAAATGCAACCATATTTCGTACGTGTGTAATTTTAAGGAACAGTGTATCGACGAGAATATGAAAACACTTAAACGAATACGGGGATTTTATTATATTTGTGTTTTACGCATATTTTTCGCACATACCTCTTGTGCTATGCTATGTATATATGACGATTCGTTAACATTAATGACGTGTTGTATCTAAAATCGTGCACATCATTAACACTTTTTAGCTCACCTGAGCGCAGCGTGCTCGTGGTGCGCATTTGTGATCACCTTTTGTCCGTCGTGCGTCGTGCGTCAACATTATCATTCAAACAACATCTCCTCCTAAATCGCTGGGCAGATTTTCACCAAACTGCACAGGAATAATCATTGGGTGACCCTCTTTTAAAATTGTTCAAATCGTTTCGGTCCGCTGCATATGTAGATCACCAGAGCTAAAAATAGATTTAAAAAGTGAAAACTTTAAAAATCGTCTTCTCGTAAACTGCATAGCTGAGAGCTTTCATATTTGGTATTTGGCACCCTCTAGTGGACCTTAACAAAGATTGTTCAAATGATACCCCTGGGGTCGAAACTGGCCACGCCCTGGGGGTTACATTCTTAATATAGACCTAAACAGCAAAATTACTTCAAAAATCTTCTCTGAAACCGGAAGGCCCAGTGGTGTCATACTTGGTATGTGGCATCCTCTAGTGGTCCTCTACAAAGATTGTTCAAATGATGCTCGTGGGGTCAAAACTGTCCACGCCCCGGGGGTCACATTGTTTATACTGACTTAAATTGCAAAATTACTTTAAAAATCTTCTCATCTGAAACCGCAAGACCCAGAGGTATCATATTTTGTATGTAACATTGCATAGCGGTCCTCTACGAAAATTGTTCCAATGATGCCCCTGGGGTTAAAGCTGGCAACACCCCGGTGGCCACATGGTTTATATAGACTTAAATTACTAAATAACTTTGAAAATCTTCTCCGAAACCGCAAGGCCGAGAGGTTTGGTATTAGATTGTTAATATTATATAGGGGTTCTCTGCAAAGATTGTTTAAATGATGCCCCTGGGGTAAAAACTGGCCACGCCCCAGGGGTCACATTTTTTCTATATACTTGAAAAGCTCAATGTCTTCTCCTCCAAAACCGCAAGGTCGAGAGGTTTGGTATGTGAATAGTAACATTGTATACGGGTCCTCTACAAAAATAGTTCAATGATACCCCTGGGGTCAAAACTATCTACGCCCCGGGGTCACGTGTATTATATAGACTTAAATAGCAAAATTACTGCAAAATCGTCTCGTATTTGGTATGAAACATTGCATAGTGGTCCTCCACAAAGATTGTTCAAATGATGCCCTTGGGGTAAAAACTGACCACGCTCCGGGGGTCACATTATTTAAATAGACTTAAATAGCTAAATAACTTTGACAATTTTCTTCTCTGAAACCGCAGAGGCCTAGAGGTTTGTTATTTGGTTGGTATTATTGTATAGGTGTCTTCTACAAAGATTGTTCAAACGATGCCCTGGGGTCAAAACTGGCCACGCCCCGGGGGCCACATTGTTTGTATAGACTTCACTAGCAAAATTACTTCAATAATCTTCTATGAAAACTCAAGGCCCAGTGGTTTCATATTTGGTATGTAACATTGCATACCAGTCTTCTACAAAGATTGTTCAAATGATGCCCCTGGGGTCAAAACTGGGATGCCTTAAACTCACCTGAGCGACCTAGGGCCATCGTGGCCCTCTTGTCTTTACTTTACGTCGCAAAAAGTGTGTGTGCCAAATTGTAATGTCAGCAGATTATGGTGAAGTAAAATTTTCTGTACGAGTATGGAAGAACAAGCAATGTACTGCTACAATTAATATACACATGTACGTACCTCTTATGATCTGTGAGTCAACTGCATTGGGGCTGTTGTTTAATAGTGTCCATATACAATACATGTAGGCAATAATGCCTAAGCATAGGTTATTGCAGTGTATACAGTTTTTATTTGGGGTTGGATTTGCTGGAGTTTTTAATCAGTCAGATTTCGCAGACAAACAACAACAAATACACATTCACCAAATGTATGTCACATCATAGTTTAAAATGACATTAACAACTCCTTAGATAATTCATGTTATGCCGTTTACTGTCACGATTAATTAATTCGTATATATCGATTTAAAGGGACAGTTCCGTAGTTTAGGGTTGGATAATAATTCTCCAAAAAGGGATTTTCAAAACAGAAATGTGTAGAATCTGCGTATCAAAACGTTTGTCTGCTATTCTGTTTTGGTTGCAAAACATAATTATTTTGATATTTGTTCTGCCTTTGTGCAAAAATGTACTAGGGTATGTCTACCAGGTAGCAAATTCTCCTCGAAAAATAGCAAATATTCGTCAAACGTTTAAATTTGCACGATCAATGTGCATTCCAAATGGTGAAATATGAACAATAAATATATTATAGGGCAAACAAAAGTCAGTTTTTGATAACTATTTCTCACAACCAAAAACTGTGAAACTGTTCCTTTAATTCCTACGACTTCGTCGTATTACCCAATGCGTTTTCGATAAAACGTTGCACTTTGTTTAACTGCAATAAAGTAATGCCTGCTAGTAACTAACTCCTAATTGAACAGTTAAGCAAATTATGGAAAGTAATAACATATCATAAACATAAAAACAATTCAGGTATTATAATATTATAATAGGGCTCTGTACTTTAAAATTGTGTTAGCTAACGCACTAGCTAAATAGCACGGAAGACAATTCGATGTTACTTCGTGGTGAGTTCCTAGCAGCAGTTGCTTCCCTTAGGCTACGCGACCTGATTGTACTATTTAGGGTTAATTCTTTCAAAACAATTTAAATTCATTTGAAGTACAGACTTGTATAAAATTATATAGTCGCATTGTTTTAACAGCGAATAAAAAATTAATTAAAATATCGATTGAGTAAAATAATATTTTACCAAAATAAATGAATTTGGCTTATGATAATTTATTTGTATCTTATGTATTTTACGGGTAAAATTTTAGTTCAGTATAGAAAAATGCGGGTATTAAATCATTTATTTCCGTAATATTCGCTACTAAGAATGCATTTTTTTTTAAACAATCTTTTATAAACAGTTATATGATTGTTGTTTTAGACCAGAGTCCCAGATAAGGCGCGTACACGCGTAAATTACAGAAAATTTGAAAATACGCACAGAACAATAGAATTTGGGTAAACATTTACGCACAATGTTTTCCGATGTTCGCTCTGTAAGAAAAAAAAAAGGAAAATATGGACAGGCATGCCTACCTCAATGTGCAGTTGTTATTTCCAGCAATAACAGTCTTAAAATGTTATGAATTCTTCATTGTAACATTATGGTATTCAAATTATGTTGCTATTATTATTATTATTATTATTATTATTATTATTATTATTACCAGTAGCAGTAGTAGTAGCAGTAGCAGTAGCAGTAGCAGTAGTAGTAGTAGTAGAAGTAGTAGTAGTAGTAGCAGTAGTAGCAGTAGCAGTAGTAGAAGTAGTAGTAGTAGTAGTAGTAGTAGTAGTAGTAGTTGAACAAAAACTACGCTCTTTGTTCAATGAAAATATCGTTTAATAAATAATTATTTCACCTGAAATCAAAGAAAACGTTTCAGTCGATTAACTATTATTATTTGGTTGTGTCACATCGTTTGGTTGTGCCAATGTTGTATCTTTGGGTTGTGTCAGGTCGTTGCATCGCTTGATTGGGTCCCTTCATATCATCGTCTTGTTGTGTCACGTGGTTGGAGCGTTTGGTTGTGTTACGTGCTTGCATTGTTGAGTGGTGTCACGTCGTTGCATCGTTTGGTTGTGACACGTCGTTGTATCGTTTGGTTATTGCTTGTGCCACGTCGTTGCGTCGATTGGTTGTGTCACGTCGTTGAATTGTTTGGTTGTATCACATTTTCCAGCACGAGTGAGCACCTATATTGTTTGTACTTCCTCATTTAATACTGCACGGAATTATACAGGAAATATATTGTTGTCATTGCTATGCAGATGTTTCGCATACGCATTATTTTGTGTTCTCTCTATAAAATATTGCGGTTTCTGCTAAGCAATTTATCAACACTATTATATTATTCAAGTAAATTAAAACATGTTTTTCTACATGTTGACAAAAAAAACCTAATCGCGAATGGATACTTTTCTTATTTTGGGTCAAATGATATGTTAAACTTCACAAACGACAACTTCGATTTGTTAAATGAAACTTAAAATGTGAACAGGATCAAGTGCTGTTTCCATGTTAAGATAGTGTCAACATAACGCTAGGATTTATTATATGTTTATTTGCATCTACAACAAAATCATGATTGTGAACAACGGTGAGGTATTTACAAAACTTAGTTCACCATAAAACATATGGTCACGTGTTTTACCATAATATGTTGTTGTTGTTAGCTCACCGAGCACAAAGTGCTTAAGGGTGAGCTATTCTAGTCAGTCACTGTCCGTCGTCGTCGTTGTCCGTCGTCGTCGCTGTCGTCGTCGTCGTCGTCGTCGCGTTTACTTTAAACAACTTCTTCTCTGAAACAGCTTGGCGGATTTTCGGCAAACTTAGCAGGACAGTTCCTGGGATGGTTCTTCAAGAAAATCCTTCAATTTATTTGAATATCTAGAAAACTCGGGTTGCCATGGCAACCAAAAACTTACAGAACTGGAAAACTTAAAACGAATCTTCTTGTCAAAAACCACTGCTTGGATTTTAAAATAATTTCACAGAAATGTTCCTTGCGCGACCCTTTACTAATGTTTTCTAAATTATTTTGATTTCGTAAAACAACATGGCCGCTAGGGGGGGGGGGGAGGTGCAGTTTTACTTATATAGCTATATAGAAAACTGTAAAAATCTTCTCCTCAGAAATCGCTGGCCGGTCTTCAAAATAATTTCACAAAAATGTTCCTTTTGTGCCCCTCTACCAAATTTCTTCAATTCAATATGATTCGTTAAAAAAAGACCGCCAGGTGCTGGGGATTTTTTTTTCCTTATATACCTATATACAAAACTTTGAAAATCTTCTCAGAAACCGCTGACCAGATTTCAAAATAGCTTCACATAAATATTCCTTGGGTGGCTGTCTACCAAATTTCTTTAAATCATTTTGATTCGATAAAAAACATGGCCACCGGGGGATCTTGGCAGTTTTCCTTCTATGGCTATATAGAAAACTTGAAAAAAAACTTCTTGTCCGAAACCGCTGAATGGATTTCAAAATAATTGTACAGAAATGTTCTTTGGGTGATCCTTTACCAAATTTCTTCAAATCATTTTGATTTATAAAAATTGTTACAGGCGAGGGGTTGGGCAGTTGTCCTTACATGTCATTTAGAAAACTTTGAAAATCTTCTTGTCAGAAACCACCGACCGGAATTTTAAAATAAATTTGCAAAAATGTTCCGTGGTTGACATTCATTTTGAAAATGTTCTTGTCTGAAACTGCTTGCTGGATTATGAGTTAATTTCACATATATATTTCTACCATTTATTAAATTACTTCAAATTGTTTTGATACACTAAAAACATTGCTGTCGGTGGTCACATCTCTGAATACGCTATTAACCTTGTACGAGCTATTGTGGTTCAGTCAACTCAGGTGAGCGACCCGGGGCCATTCGGCCCTCTTATTTTATCTTTGATGTACCTGTGAAATATTTCGCTACCGGTAAGTCAATTGTATAAACTTAATGCACCTATCAATATTTTTCACAAGGGGGGAGTGGCGGGCATATACGGGATTTGAGACTGAAAGCAATTCCCGACAGGCGGGACATTGACACGCCGAATAATTCCGGGTCCCGGGAAATAAAGTTAGTTAAGATTTTAGATCCCGGTAATATTGGCCCCCATGCCATTTGATGCACCAATTTAGCATCCCCCATTGACGAGATTCAGACAAAAATACTTGACCCTAGGGTGGTGAATTATATCCCCCAAAATACAATTAGTCAAATTCCCCTGGGTTTGCCCGCCTTTTGAGGTCACATTACACTAAATGAATAAGTCGTGTAGGGCTGTCCTCTCTAAATAAATCAAGAAGCTTAACTCGAAGACATGTTTTTAGATTTAGACAATTGCAT
Organism: Congeria kusceri; assembly: GCA_027627225.1. NCBI lineage: Eukaryota > Metazoa > Mollusca > Bivalvia > Myida > Dreissenidae > Congeria > Congeria kusceri. The sequence goes on along the minus strand of JAPFQT010001000.1, from coordinate 9,592 downwards.
TGATACTTTTTTGGAGATGTTGGTAGGGTAAGCATTAGTATGCACTAATAAATCAAGATATGTTTTAAGATTGGAGACTACAGTATGACGCTTGCGCTTAGACGGGTTACATTGAACTAGGAAGTAGCCGGTAAAAAGATGGTGATAAAACAGCCATCTTTGTTTAGTGTCGAGTTCTTTCTTACATATTACATGACATACCCTTTTTATTGCTTAAATTAATTCAGCTTTGAATGCTCTTTAAGAAAAGTGCATGGTTATGAGGGTCCCTATGTTCAAAATTTTGCATTTATTTTGGTGATCGCTTATACATTAAATTACATAATGATTGGAATTAGTATAGTGTAACATTGATAGGTGTATAAACTGTGGAGAAAATACTCGGTAAGTTTGGTCACACGTTGTTTGGCGCCACGAATTCATGTATAATTAAGAAATAATGTGTGATATACAGTTGTTTATCTGTAAAGAAACACGGTTTTGAGTTCTGAGTTCTGATGCTACTCGCTTATTTTTCTATAAACAAAGAACAACATTATCGTTGTTAAACTACCCAATAGAAAAAACAAAAAGAAGTCCGGATTCTGAGCGGAGCATAGAAAAATATAGTTTTCATAACTATTGCAATTATATTTGTCAATTCATGTTAGAATCGAAATAATTTTTGCATTATCATTTTTTATCGGGCAATAAACAACTCTTTGTCGTTCTGATGCGTGGCTATTTAACAACGCCCTATTTTTAATTCCTCCATCCGCATTAGAACTCCAAATCGTTGTTTATTGGCGATAAACTACGATGAATCGAAAATTTAATCGATTCGAATATTCGCGCACCTGAACTAAAAATCGTTCTTTATTACAGATAAACAACGATTAAGCGAAAATTATTTTGATTCTGACATGACATGACAACATATTCTGCAATTACAATGCAAAGTATATATTACGACTTCTGCGAGTTGTTCATTGGCTATTTAACAACGAAATATTTTCTTCTTTGTCAATAGAAAACTGCGCTTGTCATTTTAAAACTGCTGTTTAATTTAACTTAAACAGCGGAAATAAAAACATTAGCAAGTTATGTAAAGTAAAGTTCTAACATGACACGAACTGTATTTTCTATACTTGACTAAGAACAATATTTACCGTTTTTAAACTAAGGTATCAATACACAACCCGAAAAAATAGTTCCGAAACTGTAAAATATATTTCGGATTGTAATTTTCGGAGTATGTTAACAGGTCATGTTAGAATCGAAAAATTCTTCGTATAATATGTGTTCATCTGCAAATAAACAACGATGTGTCGTTCTAACGCCCTCGTGGTTTAATCCCTATGCATCAAAACCCAAAATTGTGGTTTATTAGCCGATAAACAACTCTAAATCGAACATTATTTCTTAAGTATCCTTCTTTCCTATCGTTTCAACCATCCCTATAGAATCGGCCACCCCCTGATAATGGAAATTAACTATTATTTCCTATTAAGCTTGTGTAAGCTATCTGTATTAGGGGAATGCTAACTCAAAAATATTGTTTTTGGTTTTAAAAATTGTAAATTTTAGATATTGTAAAGAAAATTAAGATTTTAAAAAGAAATTCCCAACAAAATTGCTAGACACTTTGTGCATAAGCCAAGAATGTTGTAAGCAATCATTTTTAAACAGTATGCTTGTGTGTGTTATTCTAATAAAGAATGCTTCTAATGAATTGTAACAAAATTTCAACAAAATTTTAGTGTTTTCTTATCAAAATGAAGACTGAACCAAATGATAGGAAACATCTGACAAATGCATGGTTGCTAGGTTGCCATCCTAGAATTGTTCAGTAACTAAGTAAATGGCTGATCTCTAAATTATCCTGCCTTTATGTAGTAGAAGAGACCTTAAAATTATACATAGAAGTCTCACTGGTGTTGAAATTGTGCTCATTTAGGTTATAAAAGCAGTTTAGGTCTTAATTGGCAGAATATACAGGAAAAGAGGCTATATTAATAGATGTTCTAAAACGAATGAATGCAATTTGTTTCGAATAACGTATTCACTCTATTTCCACCCTACAATAAGGGGATTTTTTATCAATATAATTATGGCTGTCGTCTGGAAATTACACACTCAGTGTATGAATGTTGCACGTTTATCAATCTGATATTCGTCATGTACAAAGTTAAAATGTTTCTTTTAAATATATTAGCAATTTTTCGTCGTGTGGGAAAAAACTGTTTAATCTGACGCGCCTTTATAACATGTACCCGGAATACTGTTCATTGTTTCATACTCCATGCACATTATTTTGTCCCTTAATGGTCAAATCGTTTCATTGAAATATACACATATCATCTAAAATGTTACGAAGTATTGTTTGTGATTAATTTGTCAATGTAAAAGGGCAGCCGTCGACCCCGTGGCCCTGCACTCTGGAGGTCCTATAGCGCTGCAGGACCATAGTTTTCACAAAACATGTTTTCACCCCGTGGCCCTGCACTCTGGAGGTCCTATTGCGCTGCAGGACCATAGTTTTCACAAATCATGTTTTCACATCTGTACAAAATAGTATCCGATTCTTCCCAGTGTGACAATCGAGATCTTAGTCTTTACACAGCACAATCTTAGTCTTGACATGTTCTGTGAAGTTTTTATCGCACCCAATTTTTGATATGCAATGAAATGCTATTCTTTTGTTATTCTTCTGTGATCCTCAAAGATACACCGTTTTTGTGGCAAATCACATTCTTCACACTTAAAATTGTATCAAATTAGATCCTTTTCTTCACAGGTGTGTGAAAAATATTATTAATGAAAAATATGATCATGCATAGCGCCTTCTGTCATACGCGACAAAACTCCCGATGCCTCCCTAACTTCCGCTTCTACGTGGTAGCCTACATCATTCCTTCTGATTTCTAGAATTGTGGTCTGCACGAATTGTTGTCTGCGCGTCTGCTGCTTGTCACGTTTCTAATGCTGGATTGAAACATCTGTAATAGGCTGGCTTCTCGACGACAGCACGTGCACGATAATCCAAAGAACACCAGTTGAATGGTTTTAATTGATTATGATTTTTTTTTTTGCGAAGTAGACACAATTTTTTTCTGACCCTCGTCCGTGTTTTGAAAAAAAAACATAGCTACGCCCGTCCAAATGCTTGTTTTAGCTCACCTGAGCACAACGTGCTCATGGTGAGCTTTTATAATCGCCTTTATTCCGTTGTCCGTCGTGTGTCGTGCGTAATATTTTCATTCAAACAACCTCTCATCCTAAACCGCTGGGCAGATTTTCACCAAACTTCACAGGAATTATTTAAATATAGATTTAAAACAGGAACACTTTAAACACCTTCTCTTAAACTGCGTGGCTGAGAGCTTTCATATTTAGTATGTGGCATGCCATGAAGCTTCATACAATATGAGTTTGACAAACTGAAACAATGACAGTTTGTTAAATATTTCCAAGATGATTAGATTATGATCAAATGCACGTGAGTTGTGGTCGTTGTGACGCAGAGGTGTTGACTTCTTGTGACTGCCTAGCACCATTGCATGTAACAAAAACTCATTATTTTTACAAATAACAGAAACGTTCGTGTCTGGTTTTCCTGTTAATTATGTACAAAATACCTGAAGATATTCCTATAATCCTGCAAGTCCCGGAAAATATACCTTGTTCGGATTTTAGATCCCGGTAATATTGGCCTCCGGGCTATTTGATACACCAATTAAGCATCCCCTATTGTGGGGATTAAGACACAAATGTTTGGCTCTAAGGTGGGAAATTAGATCCCCAAAAAACTATTAGTCAAATTCCCCTGGGATTGCCCGCCGCAAAAGAACCAACTGCGATTTACCGGTACTTGATTCTGCTGCTGATTTACTCAACTTACATTGAAGTATCTTCAGATCTGGTTGCCAGAAACTAAAATAGTTTCTCTTCCCACGACAGAACCGAAAGAAATCGCCACGAGTATACACGTTTTTGTTTTGTTGTTCATGAAATGTAGCCTAGGAAGACTCCGATATTGGCAGCGAAACTAAAGGTGTTTGCTCACAGAATTTTCATATTTAAAATGCTAGTATGGCGACTCGTCTCTTTCTGAGAAACACACACTTTATAATTGTCTTGTATATGAGAGATTGTAGAAAGTTATGTTGTTGTTTTTTTTATTTATAAACAGTTAAAAATAAAAATAAAGAGTTACTTACCTATCAGGAAGTAAAATTGTCCAACTTTTATATGTCAACATTCGTGACGATTACTTTGTGAACGATCTTTATTCCGGAGGATTACTTAGTATACAATCTTTATTCGTGAGGATTACTGAGTGTAAGATCTTTATTCGCTAGGATTACTGAGTGTACGAGCTTTATTAGTGATAGTTACTTAATGTACGAAATTAACTAGTTATTATTACGTAATGTACGATCTTTATTAGTGGCAATTGCATTATGTACAATCTTTATTATTGATTATTATTTAGTGCACGACTTTAATAAGTTATAATTATTTAGTGTTCGATCTTTGTTCGTGACGATTACTTGGTGATTGGTCTTTTATTAGTGATAATTACTTAGTGTTCTATTATATTCTTGAGGATTACTGAAATAACTATCTTTATTCGTGTTGATTACGATCGTTTTTCGTGTTAATTAATTACTGTACGATTTTTATTCGCGTTAATTACTTAGTGTACGACGTGCATTCGTGTTGATTACTTCGAGTACGATCTTTATGCTTGATAATGATTGCTGTGTGTTCTACCAATCTACGGATGTGTTTGATATAATAATCGTTAAGACATTCCATATTTAACAAAAATACAATATCGCATTTATGTTTTGTGATAATTAATTTTAATTTTTAGCTCGAACTTTCGATGAAAAGGCAATCTATTATACTCTCCCCGGCGTCGGTGCCGGCGTCGTCGTCGGCCTAGGTTAACGATTTTCGATAAGCTAGTTTCTAAGGAATGGCTTGACGCATTACTGATTCAAACTTTAGCCATTTATTATTAAAATGAACCAATAGGCCGAGTTTTGTAACTCTAGTTTGTTTTAGAAAAACGCTAGTTACTCTGACAAGTACAAGACAAGTCGAGCGTGCTGTCTTCCGACAGCTTTTGCTATTGGATTGGACAGCAATGATTGTAAATGGTGACAAAAATAACTAGATACCGTTTTAAATAACCACATGTAGAATTGGTTTCTGGTGAAAATGTTACTATTATAACAAAAACAGTCGTAGTTTTGTCAACATATATGTTGGCAACTAGGGCCCGTATTCGCCAATCTATTCTTAGACTTAAGACGTAATAATAAAGAATATTCTTGAAACTGTTCTGTTCAAAGAAAACTGTTTACTTGAATCTGTCTTGGTATTCAGCAACTCAAATTTACGATTTGTAAAAGTGTGTATGTACGATCATTCATATCAATTATTTAAGAATACTAGTAAACAGATGAAAGTGACAAAATAACTTGAAATCAGTCATATAAATATAAACGTGACGAATACAATATCGAATGAGTCAACAAATACGATTTTCGACTTTTGCATCGTTTATTAGTGTTGTGTAACCTAAAATAAATGTAGAGTAAACGTGTATACATGTATTGGAGTTTCTGGCTGTACAGCCTAAAACTAGTTTCAGATTAAAAAGTAGTTAACTATGCGTTTTTCAACAATAGTTCATATTAACTTTTCTTTCATTTCAAATCGAAGTATATGGAAATTAATTATTAGTTGTTTAATTTATGCAAATATATATGTTGTAAAATCGAACATATACTCTTTAATGACAATAGCGACATTGGTACCCAGCATATTTGCGTAGTATTTTTATTGAGTCTGAGTCTATTCGTTATTCTTAAGTCTAAGAACAGGTTGGTGAATAAGTTCTTATATGTCAGGTGCATGATTATTTCTAGAAATCTTAATTTGATTACAACATGCCTACAATCAAGCATGAATGTCAAAAATAGAGTTTTATAGTGAGGCCCCCAAAAATTGTGTTTTTCGGACAACGGTTTCACAAAAGTTAGGTAGGGTCGGGTTTAAGTTTTGTTTAAGTTTGTTTTTACTTTTTTAAAGACACATTATATACGGAAATACGGATTTCACGTAAAAAACAATCTTCAATAAAAACTTTAGGGTCGGTGGGTTTTCGCTAGGTGAATAGGGTTGCCCGAAACACAGAAAAAAATGGCCTGATTTCGGAAGAGAAAGGGCAATTACTATAATTGTAAACGTCGGAATCAGAAGTCGTGGGTTTGTTACTGATTATTTTTGTAATGCATTCAAGTGCATTTTGTCGCAGTGCTTGAACGTTTGAACAAATAGAAAGCATAGATAATATTGTTCATGTTATTAGCTCGACTATTCACAGAATAGTTCGAGCTATACTTTTCACCCGTTCGTCGGCGTCGGCGTAATGCTCTGGTTGAGGTTTGCGTGCAACAACTCCATATCTCTATATCTACTACAGATATTCAATTAAAATTTCGCATTATGAAGGATCATTATGTGAGATCACTGACCAGTGCCCATAACTCTGACCTGCAATTTAGCAGAATTATGCCACTTTTTGAACTTAAAGCTTCAGGTTAAAGTTTGCGTGCAACAACTCCATATCTCTATAACTCGAGAAAGGATCGAGCTATTGTAATAAAACTTCATTCATAGATACCTTATAGCAAGGCCTCACTTGGGATTGCATATGGGGTGGCTGGGATCAAGGTCAAGGTCACTGTTACTAAAAATAGAAAAACGGTTTCCGCTCAAAAACTTCAGAACGCATTGAGATATTTTAATGAAACTTAATACATAGATACCTTATATCGAGAACTCGCTTGGGATTGCATATGGTGTGGGTGGGGTCAGGGTCTTCTGGATTAAGTTTATATTCAAAAGCCTTGTATTTTCAAAGCTACATAAGTTATTCACACGAAACTTTAATTGTAAATGTGTAACTCCAGCATCAGGTGCAACATATCCCATAATTCTGTTTGTATTTTGACAGAGGTATGCCTCTTTTTTTCAAAATGATTTTCTGGTTGAAGTTTATATTTAAAAGTCTTATAACTTCAACACTACAAAGTTATTCCCCTTACACTTGGAATGCACCTTTGTCATTAACTGCAGCATCAGGGACAATATTCCCCATAAATCTGTTTTGTATCTTAAAAGAGTTATGCTCCTTTTTTTACTTACGTTTTCTGGTTAAAGTTTATATTCAGAAGTCTTATACATTGAAATCTATATTTGTTACTCACTTAAAACTCGAATTATACCTTTGCCATCAACTCCCGCATCAGGTTCAACAATCTCCATAACTCTGGTTTGTATTTGTACAGAGGTATGCCCACTTTTTACATATTTTTTGTGGTAAAAGTTTTTGTTCCGAATTCTTAAAATTTATTAACTATGTAAGGTTTTCACTTAAAAGTTTTGTATTTCAACAAATTTATGTCCCTTCCACTTTTCGATATATGTACCAACTGAAATACTTCGAATAGTCGAGCGTGCAGTCCTCTGACAGCTCTTGTTCACAACAATTGCTTTATGATATTTATTCGTGACGATTACTAAGTGTAAGATCTTTATTCATGACTGCACATAATGTACTACAAAACTACAAAAGGTATTCACTTGAAACTTGGAATATATCTTTGTCACCAACTCCAACATCAAGTGCAACATTCCCCATAACTCTGGGTTTTTTTGACAGAGTTATCCCCCTTTTTTCACATATAGTTTCTGGTTAAAGTTTATGTTCAAAAGATGTATAACTTCAAAACTTGATAGGCTATTCAGTTGAAACTTGGAATATACCTTTGTCATCAACTACGGCATCAGGTGCCACACTCCACATAACTCTGTTTTGACAGAGTTACGCCCCCTGATCACATGTAAGTTGTTGGAGTTAACAGTTTTTGTTTCAAAGTCTTATAATTTTTAAATTGTATATAGTATTCACTTAAAACTTTGAATGCATTTATGAAATTATTTCCATAACTCAACTATGTATTTCAACACATTTATGTCCCTTTAACTTTGCAAAATATTTTCCAACTAAAATACTTTGAATAGAAGAGCGCGTTGTCCACTGACGGCTCTCGTTTGTTTGTTGTATTACCGCAATATCTATTTTATATACATTAACTTAACATGTTTGGCAGGTAAACCTACTTACTTTTGGCACAACGATACGAGTATAGCTTACTAATATTCAACGAATAAAGTACTGTGCCTAGCATTTTAGTTCCAAATCGGCGTGGTTGAATATTACCGTGTATCAATATTGTTTGTAATTTTAACCAAGTATACTATCGCTATTTGTTATTGTACTTCACGACACCCGACCCCTCCAACGTTCGTTTCATAAACCCCTGCGATTCCTGCCTCGTTCTGAACGTATGGGGAAATGTCGTCTTCACGAATTCACGTTCCACGTCTGCCCTTTGTCTTATGTCCCATGTTCGACGACGGTACGTTAATTGGTCTTTCGAATATGTCCCATGTTTAAATTGGAAACATCTTGTCGGGCTTTAAATGCTGATAATGTCAAGCTGAATCGTATACCAGAAGTATACAAACCGGACGCAAGTGGTTACTGGCTTCTGTCCTTTCCTCCTCCGTATATACTGGTACAGGTGTATCAAGCTTCCGACGAAAAGAATGGCACGAACCGTCACTTACCAGCAATTGTTTTTCACTGCAACTCTTACCTGCGTTGTGACGAAGAACTCATTGGCCTGCTTCTGTTGTCAGGTAACTGGCTCCAATTTCTCGATTTGGCATAAGAAAAACTTGCTTAAGTCTCTTATTTCATCGATAGAAATTACTATTATAACATTATTTTACAACCCACTATATTATTTGTTGTGTTTATCGGACATACATTATTATGTACACTTTACTTCCATGTGAAAATAAAGAAACAAAGTTAATCCCGTTATAACATGCTTACGAATTTTTGAAAAATCGGACCCTTGTTAGCAATTTACCTCCTCTACCCCAGTACTCTACTCGTGAACATGTTTAATACATACATTCCTATGTGACATAACATTTCGCTTTAAACTTGTGTAAATGAAAAGGCTTGAGGACATAATGGACGAAATTTTCGAAATTTTCGATTTCGATTTTTTCCTAACAATACCATTTCCAAAACTGAATAATGAATTTAAAAAAAAATAATTCCTATATGCCACAAAATGTTTTTATTCGTGATGATTATTTAGTGTAATATCCATACTCATAGTCGTTACTCGTCCGTCCGTCCTTTCGTCCGTCCATTACGCTTTCGTCCGTCCATTACACTTAAATTCTGTCCGCCGCCATTTCACAGTAAGTGGCTGGTAGAATTCCATGGAACATAAAATAAATATAAAATATTTACAAACGTAGTGCACGTCAAGTTTCATTTGGATCAGTCAATTTTCTCTTCTCCAGAGTTATTGCCCTTAATTTAATGAAAAATTACCAATTGTGTTCATTAAAGTTTATTGGTCCCCGTATGTTGGAAACGGTATGCTTATTCAGCCTTATTTACACATAATTTCAAATATGAACCCTTACAACCACACATAATTTCGTT